>BSBK01002917.1:207500-477500 GCA_027943335.1 Chamaecyparis obtusa | reverse complement strand
ATTTTATGTGCTTTATTCTTTCTCTTTTGAGTCTTGGATTTATTAGTTTTTTTTGAGACTTAGATTGCCTTAAGGTCTTGAGAGTACCTTGGTTCTATCTCCTAGCATAGGGGGCGGAACTTTACCAGTTTTACATGGTTGGATGGCAAATCTCTTTCAAGGTATTGTTCATGGTTCATGTCATGGCTGAGATTTTGAGTTGTCTAGTGGTGAAGATTTTGTTCTCATATCATGTATCTCTATCTTTTGTTATCAAGATGTAAAGATGTATTATAAGCCCTTGAGAAACTTGACGTAATTATCTTTCTATATGCCTTCGGGCAATGTGCAGTAACTATAATTATGTTTGTAAAATTGTAAGGAATAAGTTATGTATATGTGAAGGGTAGAATCATGAATCTAAAGAAGGGAATGAATATGGTTAAATCAATGAGTAATTTCTTGCCTTATATCTCTTGTGAATTTTAAATGAAATTGAAAGTAATGGTTCTATGCAAACCTTTGTAATGAAAATACTAATGGATGTAAACTTCTTTAGAAGGAAACTTGTTTTGATATTTGGTTAGTGAAAAGATGTGCTAAGGGTTCAAGGGTATCTCCAGGTGAAATAATAAGGGAAAAAGGAACATGTATGTTATTGTAAGAAGTAATGGAATGTGATTTCTTAAATGTATATTTCAATGTGACTGATGTCGGGTTATTCAACTAGGTTTAATATAAATTCTTTACTAGATGTTTACAAGGTTATGGTTGATAATTTGTGGAAGTTGAACTTATGGAAAAAATGATTTGTTTAATGATTTATGTTAGTTGCCAATATATGATTAAGGACTCTTAATGGAAAATCTTAAATTAGTTTTGATGGTGCTTTTGAGTTGAGCATAGTTATGGGTAAGGGATAAATAAATATGAAATAATAAATGTGCTTAGTGGATGTGATAAGTAACATGTGCTTGTTTCACTTCTGAAGGTAAATTACGTGTTAGTCAGTAAGGGAAATTAATTAATTCCACTAGTTCATTAATGTAATTGGTTATGATGTGAAATGGAATTAATGTTAATTGAAGTTGTAATGAAAATAGAATTTGTTAGATTAAGTAATTAAATGAAATACTTGATAATGGTAATTGAATTCATGAAGGGAACCTTAAGGAATGTACTTGTGGATGGTAATGATGATATGTTAGAGTGTAAAAAAATTTAGTTGTAATTTTAGGTCATTGACCTGATTCCTTACATGTTCCCTGGCGGGGACATTAGAACTGAGACTAGGGATAACTACCAGGATGGATCCCTATTCATAAAGGGGGGACCAGAGTTACATGGTTTCCAAGAAGGATCCCAATATACAGGTTGTGTGATGACACTCACTTAGGTGGTATCCTAGAACATTGACCTCTATGTTATGGTATGATGATATTTTATGTTCTTTTTGAGTCTTGGATTTCTTTATCTTCTGAGCCTTAGATTTCTTAGGGCCTTGTGAGTATCTTTGATCTATCTCCTAGCATGGGGGGTGGAACCTCATCAATTCCACATGGTTGGGTGGAAAAAATATTTCAAGGTCCTATTTGTGGTTTGTGACTTGGATGCGTTCAAATTTATGTATTGATGCAGATATTTGTATTTTGAATTATGTGTTCTTGAAAGGAAAGATGAAAAGATATGTTGTAATGCCTTTGGGCCTTTCATGTTCCTAATATTATGAGATCTATTATCAAAAAGATGTAATTGAATAGAAAAGAAATGTAATTGGGAGGGATAGTTCTAGGCTTGTTTCAAGGGTTGTTATTTGAAAGATTAAAGTTATAAATGTATAATGTAATGTTGAATGATCTTTCCTATCTCTCCTATGTTGCAATGGAAGAAAATGTTTATTATGCTAAGGTTAAAATGAAATTTGTAATGAATAGCTATTCAATGTGTAGGAAGGAGAAATGAACTTAGTATATAAAGTATGGAATATGATTGTAAATGAAATGTTATTTTCTTACCCTATCTCTTAGTTCTAAAATGTGAAAGTAAAGAAAGGAAATGAAATTCAATCTGGATAAGTAATGTAAAGATTTTAGTGAATGAATTCATTAAGGGAACCTTAAGGAATGTAAATGTGAAGTAGTAATGATGTAATGCAATGAAAAAAATTTGTTAGTTGCAATTTTTGGTCATAAGACATGATTCCTTATAGGTTCCCTGGTGGGGACATTACATTTGGTATCAGAGCACTAGTTTTTACACTAGGAGCTCAGGGTCTAGTTACATTTGAAACTCAAAACTTTTCAACACATTGAATGCTACTTTTAAACATGCACTTAAAAATAATATTGCACCACTCTCCCAGGATGCCTCCCATTATCCGTGAAAGAGCTAGGGACAGGACTCAGTAGTCTTCCTCTAGATCTTGCCCAGAGAGTTTCCATGGGGAACATGAGGGAGAAATAAATCAAGATAACCATGGGAATGAGAGTCAAAGTAATGACTCAGAAGGAGCCCAACTTAGACAACTTACACAAAAACTTTCACTTAGACTCGATAACCTTGAGAATAGGGTCAATTTCAAAGAAGGAAACCAAGTTGAACATCATGATAGGGAAAGAGAGAGAAGCCCTAGGAGAAGGAAAGTTAGGTAAGAATCTAAAGATAGGGATACCACTCACATGAGGGAATTTATCAAAGTCAAGGTACCCCTCTTCTATGGCAATGAAGGTGGATCTACAATAGAAACCTAGTTGTTTGACCTTGAGAGGTGGTTTTCTATGCACCCTTTTAGTAGCAACGTTAAGGCCAAATGTGCCATTATGAATCTAAGGAAGTTTGCAACTACATGGTGGCATATGGAAGAAGATAGGCTTCAAGTCACCATCAACACTATTTCATGGGAATTGTTTCTAGAAAGCTTTAAGGATTGGTTCATGTCTAATCAGTGGAGGCAGGGAAGGGTAGAATAATTCCACCACCTCAAGAAAGCCAACATGTCGGTGGAAGAGTACAAAAGAAAGTTCTATGAACTTAAGCCATTCTCAGGCTTTAGAGATGATGGACCCATACTTGTCAAACATTTCATCAGAGGTCTAAATGACCGATTATTAGAGCAGGTAGAAGTCTTAGAACCCCATAATCTCTGGGCTGCCATCACTAAGGCATACCTTGTTGAAAGGAAGGACAAAGGAAGAGGTGGCTATGCTAGTGGCCAAACATTCAATGCTGGATCAGGTTCTAAGGGGAACTTTGATTAAGGAAATTCCAACTCCAAGAACCAACAGTCATCTTTCAAAGGTGGAAAAAACTTTCCTAAGAAAAAGTTTTAGAATAATAACAAAAGCAATGGGAAGTTTCAACAACCTCAAAACCATAACAAATTCCTAGCACAACAAAGGTTTCCTCCTCCACAATCCTAGAATTCTCAAAATTTCAATAGAGGAGGTTATCAACAATCTAGCACACCTCCTGCAAAGAACTTGGGAAGGAATACCAGGTGTTATTCTTATAGACAACAAGGACATATTGTGGCTCATTTCCCTCAACACATGAATCTCACCAATCAAAATCAAGCAGTTTCAAAACCAATAGTAGGAGATGTCGGTCAGTTTCACAGGGTGTTCGCCATAGTGGAACATAGACAAGCTGATCACCAAAACACTGTCATAGAAACCTTAGGTTTATTCAAGGGTAAAACTATTTCTAGTCTCTTTGACTCAGGAGCAACCGAATCCTTCATATCTTCTTTGATAGAAAAGTGTGGGCTAGTAGTAGTAGGGAAAGGAGTTAAGTGGCAGGTAGAGCTAGCCTTAGGGGCTAAAATGACCATAGATTTTTGTGTTCAAGGTTGCAGCTTGGGATTAGGACCTTTTTCTACCAATGTTGATCTTCGAGTTATTACTCTTGGATCATATGGAGTTGTCCTAGGAATGGATTGGTTGACAGCACATGAAGATAAGATAGATTGTAGAAAAAAGCTCATTCATTGCTTGGATGATTTAGGTAAGCCCAACACAATTTTGGGAATTCAACGACCTATTTCACTTAGGATAATATCAGCTATGCAACTTAAGAAATCCATGATTTGATGGAAAAGGAAGATAGAGAAATTATACTCGAGCACCCTTTGCTTCAAGAGTTTGCACATGTATATCCAACTGAGATTCTAGGAATGCCTCCCAAAAGGGATATTGATTTCCACATAGAACTAATGCCAGGAGATGAGCCTATCTCTAAAGCTCCCTACTACATGACCACTTAGGAGTTGAGTGAATTAAAAGTTCAATTAGAATAACTCTTAGAAAAAGGCTTTATCAGACCAAGTGTGTCACCTTGGGGAGCTCCGATTATCTTTGTTAAAAATAAGGATGGTTCACTATGGTTGTGCATTGTCTATCGTCAACTCAACAAAGTAACCATTAAGAATCAGTACCCTTTGCCAAGAATTGATGACCTGTTTGATTAGATGAAAGGAGAAAATGTGTTTTCCAAGATTGATCTAAAGTTGGGTTATCATCAGTTAAGGATTCAGGAAGCTGACATTCATCATACATCTTGTACTGGGTATGGACACTATGAATTTATTGTAGTACCTTTTGGTCTCACCAATGCACCATCAATATTCATGAGACTTATGAATGGGGTATTCAGAACCTTCTTGGATAAATTTGTCATGATTTTCCTAGATGATATTTTGGTGTATTCTAAGATAGTGGAAGAACATGAGCAACATCTTCAACAAGTGTTACAATGCCTTCATGAGAATCAGTTATTTGCAAATTTGGAGAAGTGTGATGTCTTTCAAACTGAAGTTAAGTATCTTGGTCATGTTATCTTAGGAGAAGGTATAGTAGTTGATCCCACCAAGACACAAGCTATAGTTGAATGGCCAACCCCCACCAATGTCTCAGAGGTTCATAGTTTCATGGGTTTAGCCAGATACTATAGATGCTTCATCCAAGGATTCTCCAGGATAGCTCACCCCATCACTTCCTTGCAAAGGAAAGGGAAGAATTTCATTTGGACTGAGAAATGTTCAGAATCTTTTGAGATCATAAAGGATAAGTTGGCTAGTGCCCCAATTTTTGTGGTACCCAACCCTGTTGATAATTTTGTAGTTTCCACTGATGCCTCATTGGAAGGCATAGGGGTCATATTGATGCAAGAGGGAAGAGTTATTGCTTATGAGTCTAGAAAGCTTAAAGACCATGAGCTTAACTATCCCACCCATGATTTGGAGTTAGCAGTTGTAGTTCATGCCTTGAATCATTGGAGACACTTCTTATTGGGACATCGGTTTGAGTTACACATTGATCATTGAAGCCTTTAATACATATTTACTCAACCTAATCTCAACACCAAACAACATCAATAGATGGAGTTTCTATGTGAATATGACTTTGAGGTTAGATATATCCAAGGTAAGGAAAATGTGGTGGTAGATGCTTTAAGCAGAAGGAGACATGAGGTATCCATGCTCTCCCTTTCGACTGACTTGAGAGGTTAGATCTTGGAAGCACTCTCTTTAGATACTTTGTATCAAGAAGTTAAGGCTAAACTTGAGACAAGAAGGACCTTAGAAGGAAGGTTCTCAGGCTATTACTTAGAGTCAGATGGACTATTGAGACATCAGGGTAGAATTTATGTGCCACTTTTAGGTGATCTTCAGAGATTCATCATGGTGGAAGTACACCATGCTCCCTATTCAGCTCATCTAGGTGTTAAGAAGATGTATTCAAATCTAAGACAACTATATTTCTGGTCTGGTATGAAGAGGGATATAGCCAATTTTGTGGCTAGGTGTCTGGAATGTCAGAGGGTCAAGGTTGAGAATCATCACCCAATAGGCCTCCTTCAACCACATCTAATTCTTGAATGGAAATGGGATACAATATCTATGGATTTCATTGTGGGACTACAAGTCACGTATTGGAGACATGATGCTATCATGGTCACAGTGGATAAGTTAACCAAGGTAGCACATTTCTTGCCTATGTAGTCATTCTATACTGCTACCTCAATAGCCAGAGTCTTCATGAAGGATATAGTTAGATTATATGGTGTTCTTAGAAGGGTTATCTCTAATAGAGATCTAGTATTCACTTTAGAGTTTTGGACCTCTTTGCATCATGCTTTAGGAACTTAGTTGAATTTTAGTTCTGCATACCACCCAGAGACTGATGGTCAAATAGAGTGAGTTAATCATGTTCTTGAGGATATGCTTAGGATGTATGTGATGGACAACAAACCCATTGGGAAGATTACTTGTACTTGGTGGAGTTTGCCTACAATAATGGCTATCATAGTTCTTTGGGGATGTCACCATTTCAAGATCTTTATGGTCATCCTTGTCGTACCCCTCTAAGTTGGGATCGCTTAGAGGATAGAGTATTACTTGGCCCCAAGATGTTACAAGATATGGAGCAATAGGTTCAAAGGATCAGATAACATATTTTGATAGCTCAAGATAGGTAGAAGAACTATGCTGACACTCATAGGATTGATATATAGTTCTCTATTGGAGATAAGGTGTTTTTGAGAGTCTGCCCAAGTAAGAGCCCTATCTATTATGGAAAAGGTTCTAAGTTGGCACCAAGATTTGTAGGTCCATTTAAGATCCTTGAGAGGATAGGACTTATTGCTTACTGACTCACCCTACTGTCTAGCCTTGCACATGTGCATGATGTGTTTCATGTATCCTTAATTAGACAATATATTCCTAATTTGACCCATGTTTTGGATTGGAACACTTTATAGGTAGAGGACGGGTAGCTAGCTTTGGAGTCAATACATATACTCCAGTAGTGAACTTTGACCCTCAGGGGTCACAATATAGAGCAGGTAAGGGTCCAATGGGACCCCAGTGATGATACCTCTACTACTTGGGAGGATGCTAGTAGACTCAAATCTGCGTATCTATACTTATTTGTAGGCTTCCAGGAGTAAGCCTAATCCTAGGGGGAGAAGATGTAATGCCCAACCTAGTATCTTCCTATGTTAGACTAATAGGACTATTGCTTTGACACTTTGGATTTTATGACGAACTATGATTATTATTTAGTTAGCATTTTATGAGACATTTGAGCATATATATCTGGTTACTATAGTTTATTTGGAAATATTAAATGAGTTATAATTTAATGATGAATGGCTAGAAATGAACTATCAGTAAAATGTTTTACATTGATTTGTGTTATGATGTTTTACTATGATCTAACCCTACTGACCCTATTATAGTTTAATGTTCACTAGTTGATGTGAGTGTAGGATGATGAGGGGCAGTTGTACTTACTCCCATGGGAGATCCACACAATGTCACACTCTCCCTCCTTGTTTGCCACTATTTTTTTATATTTATATATTTGTATATGCATATTAGTTGGTGATGTAGGATGCAGGTACCAGGCATCATCTCCACCTAGCTACACAGGTCTGAGCATGTCTTCAAAATCCTCAAATTGTTGATGTGTGGGGATTTAACCAAGTTACTCCCAAGGTTACCCATGGACCTAGAATTCCATTTAGGAAGTGATCCTAGTTGGGAAGTGGAATGCAATTGATTTGATGTTGGTCTGAGTTTATGTTATGAGTTAGAATTAATCTATTTTATATGTATAATAAATAATTATGTTATAATTATTTGTATTTTATATAGGTATGTGTATATGTGGGTACACATGGATATATCCATGCTTATATAAATAATAATAATTATATGTTATCATTCATTGTGTTAAACATATGGTGTTTATAATAAGAAAATAAAGTGAGTTAAATAAAGTATATTTAATAAATGTATTAAATAAAAAGTAAAAATAATAATAATAAAAGGAAAATGGCCTATGTAGTAAAATTGGCTATCTAGGAGAGGGTTGAACTTGAGACCTCCTAGAAGTTAGGCTACCTATTTTCCTATTGTGCTATGTGTTTTTCTTGAAAGGTATTTGTCTATTATTCTTGTTATGCTTTCATTTAAAAGATATTTTAATTAAATTTATTAAAAACCTTGATTAAGTCTTTACGAGAGATTATTTGGTTGTTCCTCCAACCAACTATGGAAGTTGAAGAAGTTGCTTCCCATAAAGAAACTCCTCCAACCACATAGTTGGGGGATAAATATTTGAAGATTTTTGTGTGCAGGATGATGTTAATTTTTTTGGAAGATTTGTTTTCTTTTGAGTTGTCTGTAATTGATTTCATCAGAAAATTTTGGTAAAAGTTTAAGTGATTTTGAGATTTTTTGGATTACTGAGAGTCAATTTCCAGAGGAAGATATCTAGAAGGATATCTTCTCAAGGATTGAAGCTTTGTAGAGATTATCCAGTCAAGGGAAGAGGATTCTCCATAGGACCCAAGGTAGGGTATAAACTGGGAAGAATCTCCATTCTTCCTCTTTGTGTGTGAATATGTTTGTATGTGATATGATAATAAAATTGTGTATGATTATATAGCTTTTGTTTATGGTCATGTGGAAGGATGAGTTTATCTTTTATTGAATTAAATAGGGAAGTTTGGTAAGAAATAGGAAGGGTCATGAAGGTGTAGGATTGAAATGTAGTCATTTCCTTACTATTTTCCTCTTGTAGACTTCTCTATGAAATTGATGATTTTCTTTGGGTTAATTTGGTTTGTAGGATCCTTAATATTCTCTTGTTTATCTCCCTTCTTTCTAGAATGTTCATGAGTGCTTCCAAAATTTAGAACTATTATTTCAAACCTTACTTGTTCATGTCAGTTTGTGCACCACCTTTCTTTGTCCAGATCCAGAAAAAATTTATTAGATAGATAGGATGGATTGATGAGTCATTTCTAAAGGGAAACTGGGAGATCTCAAATGGGTCGTGCTTAGATTAGGCAACCATAGTCCCCATAATGCCCAGTTTTACCTGCAAGTTAGAATTGACAATCATATTTTGTAGTTTCAGGTCAGTTTAGTGTTAACCAAGCCAGGTCGGTTTAGTATTAACCGAGCCAGGTCAGTTTAGTGTTAACCGAGATAGGTCAGTTTAGTGTTAACCGACCAACTTAGTATCAACCAACCAACTCAGTATTAACTGAAAAAACTTAGTATGAACTGACCAATGCAGTGTTAATCGACCAATGCAGTATTAACCAACCAATGTAGTAATAACCGACCAGTCCAGTGTTAACCGACCTAGACTGTGTTAACTGACCAACTAGTGTCAACCAAGGAAAAACAGGCTTTATACAAGTATAACATTTAAGTAATTTCTTATACTTTAAGTTATACTTGTAGAAAGGGTTTAGGTACCTTCTGAGATGATTGGGATAGGTTTTAGATTCATGGGAGTTAAGATACAATTTCTAATTTTGAGATTTCTTAAAAAATTCAGACTTAGCCAAATTTCATGCACATGAGACTTTTTCCTAGATTTTTGAAATAAGCTATGGTATGTTGTGTCAATGCATGTGGGAAGTTTTATGTTGTGAATTTCTATACATGGTTTTGAGTTTAAGCTTTTGTTCATACTTGGCTTTTGGTAGAGTCCATAATATAAGGTCAGAAGTTGTTCGGGTGGCCTGAGTGCATTGAAGGGTTCCCTAGACATATGAGATGGATCATTTTGAGATTACTTGACATTTTCATGGTTTGTGTGTGTATGGCATAAGGGGATAGGAACCTTAAGTGAGTGGCTCACCATAGGTGTTGGAACCCTAAAGTGGTTGCCAGATGATCCTATGGGTGGGTTTGTAAAAAGTGATAACCTTAAAAATTAACCTCAGAAGGGGGGGATTCAAAAGGTAATGAAAGAGAATATAATAATGGCCACACAGACCTAATTGGAGTACTGGGACCAGGGATAACTTCCAGGATGGATCCCTATTCATAAAGGGGGGACCGGAGTTACATGGTTGCTAGGAAGGATCCCAATATACAAGTTGTGTGATGACACTCACTTAGGTGGTATCCTAGAACCTTGACCTCTATGTTATGGTATGATGATATTCTATGTTCTTTTTGAGTCTTGGATTTCTTTATCTTCTGAGCCTTAGATTTCTTAGGGCCTTGTGAGTATCTTAGTTCTATCTCCTAGCACGGGGGGTGGAACCTCATCAGTTCCACATGGTTGGATGGAAAAAATCTTTCGAGGTCCTATTTGTGGTTCGTGACTTGGATGCATTAAAATTTATGTATTGATGTAGATATTTGTATTTTGTATTATCTATTCTTGAAAGGAAAGATGAAAAGATATGTTGTAATGCCTTTGGGCCTTTCATGTACCTATTATTATGAGATATATTATCAGAAAGATGCAATTGAATAGAAAAGAAATGCAATTGGGAGGGATAGTTCTAGGCTTGTTTCAAGGGTTTTTATTTGAAAGATTAAAGTTGTAAATGTATAATGTAATGTTGAATGATCTTTCCTATCTCTCCTATGTTGCAATGGAAGAAAATGTTTATTATGCTAAGGTTAAAATGAAATTTGTAATGAATAGCTATTCAATGAGTAGGACGGAGAAATGAACTTAGTATATAAAGTATGGAATATGATTGTAAATGAAATGTTGTTTTCTTACCCTATCTCTTAGTTCTAAAATTTGAAAGTAAAGAAATGAAATAAAATTCAATCTGGTTAAGTAATGTAAAGATGTTAGTGAATGAATTCATTAAGGGAACCTTAAGGAATGTAAACGTGAAGTAGTAATGATGTAATGCAATGAAAAAAATTGTTATTTGCAATTTTTGGTCATAAGATCTGATTCCTTATGGGTTCCCTAGCAGGGACATTACATAATTATTGATAGTGGTAGCTTAGAGAATCTGGCATCTAAGGAAATGGTTGCAAAGTTGTAGTTGAAAAGGTTGGAACATTTTAAGCCCTGTCAGATTTCCTAGATCAAAGATGAGCATACACTCTTGGTAAGTGAACAATGTTATGTGAATTTGAAAATTGGAAAGTACTATGATAAGGTGTTATGTGATATCATGCGTATGGATTGTTGTCATATTTTTTTGGGTAGACCTTGGCAATATGATAGACATGCTATATATGATGGGAGATTGCATAAATATACCATTTGGGCTGATGGGGGAAGATAAATATTTTTACCTTTGATGGAAGAACCTATTAGTAATGTTTGTACATATGTGAAAGTTTGCTTGATGGAAGGAAGAAATTTTTTTAAGGATTTGAAGAAGAATGATGTATGTTTTGTTGTGATTCCTTACAAATTAAGTAAGAAAATAGAGGACAGCGTCCCTAAGGAGATTGATAAGTTACTCACCAAGTATAGTGAGATCATTTATTATAATATATCTGATAGTTTTCCACCGAAGAGAAGCATTGATCATTGCATAGATCTAATCCCTAGATTTAGTTTACCAAATAAGGCACCACATTGGTTGACACCTATCAAGAATTAGGAATTGAACTAATAGATTCAAGAATTCTTGGAGAAAGGTTTGATCAGAGAAAGTTTGAGTCCTTGTGTAGTACCTATTGTATTGGCACCTAAGAAGAATGGAGAATGGTGAATGTGTACTAATTCCAGAGAAATCAATAAGATAACAATGAAATATAGGTTTCCTATACCGAGAATGGATGATATAATGGACAGTTTGACTGGAGAAAAGTATTTTACCAAAATTAATTTGAAAATTGGGTATCATCAAATCAGAATCAGAGAAGGTGATGAATGGAAGACTACTTTCAAGACAAAAGAAGGTTTGTATGAGTGGTTGGTTATTCCTTTTGGTTTAGCTAATGCACTGAGTACTTTTATGAGGTTGATGATTGAAGTTTTGAAGAAATTATTGGGTAAGTTTGTGACTGTATATCTTGATGATATTCTAATATTCAATAAGACTAGAGAAGAACATTTTTTGTATGTAAAACAAGTATTGTAGAGGTTGAAAGAAGAAAAGTTGTTGATAAATCTAAAAAAGTGTTCATTCATGAATGAGGAGATTATGTATTTGGGATTTTTTATTTTAGATGATGGTTTGAAGATGGATCCTAAAAAGGTTGAAGCTATTTTGAATTGGCCTACACCTGAG
The DNA here is from genome assembly GCA_027943335.1 of Chamaecyparis obtusa. NCBI lineage: Eukaryota > Viridiplantae > Streptophyta > Pinopsida > Cupressales > Cupressaceae > Chamaecyparis > Chamaecyparis obtusa. The sequence goes on along the minus strand of BSBK01002917.1, from coordinate 465,500 downwards.
AATGGTAGTGAGGTAAGATCATTTCATGGATTGGCAAGTTTTTACTGAAAGTTCATTTGGAATTTCAGTTAAATTTGTAATGCTATGACCGAGACTATGATAGGAGAAAAAAGAGATTTCAGGTGGACACATGGATCTGCTAAAAGTTTTGAGACTCTGAAGCAGAAGGTTGCTAAATTGCCTATTTTGGCATTTCTTGATTTCAATAAGGTATTTCAAGTGGAATGTGATGCAAGTGGAAGTGCAATTGGAGCTATGTTGAGTCAAGAAGGTAAGCTTGTTTCTCTCTTTAGTGAAAATTTGAATGATGCAAAAAGGAAATATTTTGTGTATGATCAATAATTCTATGCTATTGTTCAAGAAATAAAGAAATGGAGACATTATTTGATACCGAGTGAATTTGTGTTGTATACCGATCATAAGGCTTTACAGTATTTGGGTAGTCAAAATAAGTTGAATCAGAGACATATGAAATGGGTTGAGTATTTGCAGAGTTATACATTTGTGATAAAGCATAAGAGTCGAGTCACTAACCGAGTTGTTGATGCACTGAGTAGAAGGAGATCTTTGATGACCAAGATGAAAATTAAAGTTCTTGGCTTTGATGACATGAGAGATTATTATGAATTTGATCCTAATTTTTCTGAGCTGTGGAGAAAGTGTAGAGCACCTATTCAAGATCAACTGAGTACTAAATGGGAATAATATTTTATTCAAGAAGGTATTTTATTTAAAGGTATTCAATTGTGTATACTGAGAGGAGCAATAAGAACTAATTTGATAAAGGAGAAACATAGTAGTGGTTTGGCTAGACATTTTGGTGTTGATAAAATATTGAATTTTCTTAAGGAGAAATACTTTTGGAGATAGTTGTATAAAGATGTTCAAAAATTTGTGAAAAGTTGTGGAGTTTGTTGAGTTGCAAAAGGAGTAAGTCAGAATATTAGATTGTATACACCAATTGTTGTTCCTGAGAAACCTTGGATTGACATCAGTATGGATTTTGTTCTTGGCTTACTGAAGATAGTAAGAGGTAATGACTCCATATTTATTATTGTGGATAGATTTTCTAAAATAGCACATTTTATACCTTGTAGAAAGACATCAGATGTAGTACATATAGCAGATCTTTTCTTTAAGGAAATTACCAGATTGCATGGATTATTGAGGAGTATTATCTATGACTAAGACAGTAAATTTATTGGATACTTTTACTTTTGGAGAAAGTTTGGCACCGAGTTGAAATATAGTCCTACATTTCACCCACAAACTGATGGACAGAAAAAATTTGTGAATAGAAGTTTGGGAAATCTTTTGAGATGTTTAGTTGGAGACACACTAAGTAATTGGGATTTTGTGTTGGCACAAGAAGAGTTTTCATACAATAATTCAGTGAATAGGAGTACTAGAAAAACACCCTTTGAGATTGTAAATGGAAAACAATCGAGAGGTATATCTAATTTGAGGTATATTGCTGATGAAAGAAAGAGAAGTGTTGAAGGAGTAAAGTTTGCTAAGTACATGAAGACATTGCATGAAGATGTGAAACATAAGCTGGAGAAAAGTAATCAGAAATAAAAAGACAAAGCTGATAGATCAAGAAGACATAAGACTTTTGTATTTGGTGATGAAGTGATGTTTCATTTGAAGAAAGGTTGATTTCCTGTTGGAACATATGGGAAGCTAAAAATGAAGAAGTTTGGCCCTTGCAAGATTTTGTAGAAATTTGATAGTGGAAATGCATATGAGATTGAGTTACCTGATGACATGGACATATCACCCATATTAAACATTGTTAATTTGTATGAGTATCATAAACCTGATGAAGACATGGAAGTACCAATGGACTATCCTAAGAAGAAGACTGAAGAAGTTGAGCATATTTTGGAGAAAATAATTGGTAGAAGTACAAGAGGAAAATAGTATATGGAATATCTGGTAAAGTGGAAGAATAGACTGATTGAAGATTGTTAATGGATTTCACAGTCTAAGTTGGATGTAGCTTGGATCATACCTATTACATGATTCAGAGAATCATTTCCAAATAACCCCAGGTGTCTGATGCAGGAGCATCTCGGGTCCTTGGCATCCTATGTCACCAAAAAGATGTTTGAAGTTTTCTATGTTGTTTGGTTCCTTCTTTGACCAAGTTGGTTTAGTGTTGCTCAGTTTCCTTTGTTCACCAGTGTTGGTTGGTTATCTCTCTAGCACTTGATCATTTTTCGGGCACTCGGTGATGCTTGTCTAGTGCTCAGTTATCCTTTCTTACTGATTTGTTTATTTTGGAGTTCTTTTGAGGCCAACTCTTGTAATTAATTTGGTCACAAATTTAATGTTGGTATCCATCATTGGGAAGCATGTGGACCTAGATTTGATCATGTTAGGAATAACAATCCATAATAAAACTAAGAGGGGGGGTGAATTAGTTGTATAACAAAATATTAAACTTTAAACTTTAAGCTCAACAATATCAGATCCAATGGACACAATAAATGCCAACACAATAACATAATATTTTGGTTATGGGGAAACCCTATTAAAGGTAAAAACTCTAGTGGGAATTAGCACCCACTAATGATGTATTGAGAGTATAGTAATCCTTGTTAGAAGATATAGCCCTATTAGGAGCTTATTGAAACATTATAGTACATAGTCCTTATTAGAGGATAGACCCTGTTAGGAGTTAAGAACAATAAAGGGCTCACTGGCCAAGGCTCACTACCCAAAGAAGGTTAAATCCACCTTCAAAACTCACTAGTTCACAACAGGTGTATATAAAGAAATACACAATCTTTTGAACTATTTGTCAGAAACTTGTCCTTGCTTGATCAGTTCCAATGAAGTCCACCAGTAATCCTCTGCTCTACATGCAATTGACACAAGTTCAAAACCTTCACAACCTCCTTATATCTCTTAAATTTTATTTCTATTTTTATCTTTTTGTAACTCTGGTGCTCGGTCTCTGCAATCCTTTCTTAGGTGACCAACCTTGTGACAGTGCAAATAGACCATACTAGTACTTGTCTAATTACGAGATCTTCCTCTCTAGTTCTTTCTCATGTATTTTTTTGCTACATGTCCATACCTACCACATGTTGTGCAATTAATCCATGTGTTGTAATCCCAAGTATATGCATTACCTTGCCTTCTCGGTTGATAATATTTTTTCTATTCCTTCAGTGTCTAGACTTGCTTCATTTTTGTCCTGCATTCTAGTGATATGTATCCATTCATGTTGCAAGTGTGATAATGTTTCTCCATGTAAGGTTTCTTAGCTGTCCTTTTCAACTTTGATCTATACTCATGTGCCTGATGTTCATACTTATTAAAGTTATAGCAATAACCATTAAATATAGGAATGGATTTAGGAATACCTTTTTCTTTACTCCTGCAAACATTTGATGTGTGGCTCAATTTTCCACAATGATAACATGATAGTGTAGGCATTATTTTGTTTATCTTGTCTTGATGAATCTCCTTTCTTGGTGTACCCTAGACTAGTTGTGCTACCAAGTCTTTTCTGACTGATCATAAATTCATCCATTCCTTTAGTACTTTCTTCAGCTTTCTTGATCATATCATTATGTTGTTGTAAGATTTTTTTCTCATTCTTGAATCTGTCATTTTCCTCTCTCAATTCATTGATGTCTTCTAGTTTCCTTGTAAGCTCACTATTTACTTGGTTGATTTCCTGACTTATGACAACCATCTGATTAGAGATTTCAAAGTGATGCTCAGTGAGTCTCAGTATCTCAATTTCCCTCTCTTGCAACTTATCAATCATTTGTCTCCTATCTTCAATAGCCAAGTTTCTTTCTTATTCTACTTTCCTTGCATTGTTCATGAGATCAATCATTCTAACCATTTGTATCTCTTGACCAATCTATAGAGATTTCACTTGTTCAGCAAGATGTAGGTTCTTTTTAAATAGATCTAATATGGTTCCTTTAGATGCATAGGATATGCTGCTAGATCAAGATCCAGATACCTCAAATGGATCATCTATCTCTTCTTCATGATAATCAGTCTCACTATATCAAATTTCCATATCCTTCCTCTTGATTAGTAACTTCTTTAGCTTATTTGAATTGCTCAATAAAGATTTGCATTTGTGTTCTTTGATTCTCAATAGTCTTATCCAACTTATATCTTTCCATCTTTGAATCCTTCCTCTTCAGTGATTAAACTTCCTTAACAAGAGATCTAGATCTGATAGCAATTGTTGGGATTATGGAAAGATAATTACTGAGAGGAGAGGGGTAAATCAATACCTTCAAAAACTTTTCAAGACTAAAACCTTTTTAGTAGTAGATAGAATTAACTGACTAAATCCATTATATGCAACATACATTCAAAGATAATTGAAAATTTAATTTTCATGCAATCTAATCAATAAGTCATACCAAAAACTTCAAACTCATAACAAAGATATTTTGGTATTGTATAAATCCTTGTAAGAAGGTAAAAATTGTGGTGGGGATGACACCCACAAATCTTGACTACTGCAGTAACAAAGTATGTCGATTAAGGCTACAAATTGTGATCACTTCTGATGATCTTACCCTATTAGGAGTAACAATTAGATTGACTAGATCTACCTAGTTAGATTATTTTAACAACACAATACATGTGTGTACTCAGTTAAGATATTTAAACTAGAACTATTAAGTCCACTCTATTAGGAGATTTTAGATCTACTACAATGGTTAAAAGGTAACATTAAAAGTATCTGTACTCAGAAACTTTAACTTTCCTAATTCATATCTATGAAATACCATATAAATATCACCTTTCAATGATGTATGTGTACTTCTATTATGCTCGGTAGCCTTGTGTATGTTCTAAAAAACTAAATGCTTCTTCCAAACCTTCTGTCAAAAACCCTTGTCTTATCTCCTGATGTCCTTAGTGCGGCTACTCCTTCATGATACTTGTTCATAATGACATCTTTACAACTTTATATCAAACTATCTTGATCTAGTTAGGGTTTACAATATCTTATTAAACCTAAGATCAATGGTGTAACAAAATAACCTAGATCTAACATTACATTGTAATCATTAATTTGGTAAATCATTTTCTAATCGATGTGAACCGTTTGCATGGATGTTTGTGTCATTTTAGATTCCTATGTCATTTTCTATTTTACTCAGTAATCAGTTCATTCTTCATTTGGTAATTTATAGATGTTGGGTTCATATGAATGCTCGGTGTTCAGTATGCTTGGTACTCGGTAATGTTTGTCACTTGGTGAGTGTACTCAGTCAAACCCTTATTTGGTTAACTTAGAGATCTAACTTGAGTCTTTCTCAGTGTGTAGGCTTTATATGGTTGATCAACTATCCTTTTTATCTCCTTTACTGATTGAATAACTGATTGATACTAATGACAATCCATTAATGCTCAAATAAGATTAACATAACATAATAGGGTAATTATGGTCTAAGATAGTTCTAGGTAAATCACAAGAGTGGAATTAAAGATAATATCCTAGTTGGAGGAGACCAAAAACTAGTTCAACTTAACCTAAATGAGATCATCCCTCTTTACATGATTGCACCAAGTGAACAATTGACTTAATTGGTCAATGCCCAAAAGGCCTATTTTATCAATGTGTCAGCTATTTTTCCATGCTATCATTATCGTTGACCAATCCTCCCAATTTGTTAGAGGGAAATAAAGGGGTATTAAAGACCTCAACAATCATCCAATCATTCTTCATATCTACCAGAAGTTGAAGAGAAATATCTTTCCAAAGATTCTCACAAGTAGAACAAGAGTTGGGGGCATAAACATTTATCAAGCGCTACAAGCCTTGTGGATATGAAAACTTAATAGTCAAATTATTTGTATAAAGCCCAAGAAAAGATATCCCAATTTTTTTTTGGTCCCACATGGTCATGATGCCACCTAAGGCACCATTGAAATCACTAATAAAGAAGTATGCACCCAACCAATTATAGTTTACAATGTACTATAAGGTATTTTATCATTTTAACTTCAATAATTAACAATATATCTACCTTCTTCTCAAAGAGGCAATTTGTGAGAGAATATTTTTTTTGAGGGATATTGAATCCCCTCATACTCTAAGAGAAGTAATTCATTCCTAAAATTTGATGTTGATTCTAGGGTCCTTGATGAAGAGTACTCCCCTTATTTAACCAAACACACACAACACAACAAGAAAATAAAATGAAAAATTACAAGAAAAAATTATTGGCAAGAATAGAAAAACTTTCTTTCTATTATCCTCAATGAAATGATATTACAATATTCAAGAAAATAATATGCTACAACCATGTGGGCATTTTCATTACAATAATCTACAAGACAAAGCTATAATCTACACTTCTAGAACTGAACCATAACATTCCCCTTTATCCCTATATAAGTAGCACAATTAAATGCCTTATAATATTCTAGAAAGTGAAAATTTCCCATTTTGGAACCCAATAGTTCTATTTCCCACCTTAAGGTATTTTTCTCTCTTTTCCACTAGTATTGAAACTAGAGTCTTGAAGGCACAACTTTTGAAACCATAACTTGTGAACCGTTGAGACAATTGGCTATTATAAGACCATTTCATAAATAGCACAAAGTGCTCTACTCCCTACTATAGAAAAGCGCTAGCTAATCAAAGTTTAACCCCCTTTTTGGAGCCTCTAAAGCTTTAAAAACTAAGTTCAAAGTTTTTTGTAGCACCCCACCAAAACAAAAAATGCAATAACTTCAAATTTTGACTAGATCTTGCCATGAAATTTTAATAACACTCTTATATATCCAAAATGAACCTTTAGGGAATAAAATAGAATAACTTGTGCTCAAATGAATAGCCTAAAAATATAAGTGCTATCCAAAGATAGCCCTTATAGAAACTAGACAATATTTTTGTTGAGTGATGAAAGATTTATCTTACACCCTAGATGTTCTTGCATCAATAATTTTCCTCCCATATAAATTTCCCTTGTAAATTCCTTCTATTGTGTGCATCTTGAGGAAGGATGACCAATATTTTCTTCCACCTATACATCAATCTCCTTATTTCTAGTCTTTTTTTCTTTTTTTCTTTTCTAGGTCCATCCCTCCCCATCAATCTGAGTGCTTAAGGTGGATCCCATGGACATAAAAGATCCATAAGGTGAGCTAGTTCTTAGTATAGGAGAGTTGTTAGGGACCTTAGTTAAGTCAATGTTTATATGTAGATAGAAGTTCCTTTTTACCATAGTGTACTTATAAAGTTATTCAAAAATTACATTTAGAAGTAATATTGAGTGTAGTTTTATACATAATACATATAGATATGGTTGACATCTATAAAGTAAATTTCTCTTTATTTAATATAATGAGCTTTGTTTTATCCTTCAATATAAATATTTAATAAGAAATGAGGTAGAAAATCTAATACTTTAACAACATCAAAAAATGTTGTTATTGCATTATTTTGTAAACATATAAACACACTTAAATATATGTTTCTTTAAAATATTTTACATGTGTTAATCACATTGACTAGAATGGTTACACGTATATATTCCATAAAAAATGAGAAAATTTAGGTCCAAAAATATTTATTTAATCATATCAAAATCTTTGACTTATAGTCTTTATTTATCAAATATACCTAAACAAATCAACTAACCATAAAAGGAATATAATTGAAATGATTACAAATCATTTGTATTTGAAAATATAAGAAAAGACAAATAATTTATATTTATTCAACTTTTCATATGATAAAAAGAAATTTACTTAAATGTCTAATAAATAAATAAATATCTAATATCATAAAAATAAAAAATAATAATATTCTTTTTATATTATTTTATAAATCAATAAATATAATAAAAAATATATTTCTTACAATGAATTTATGTAAATATTAATCACATTGATTGTAAATTATAAAATAATTGAATATATATTAATTTAAATATAAATATTAATTACTTTAGTCATATCAATTGACTTATAACACTTATCTATGATATATTTCTAGAAAATTTTTGACTATATCCTAAAAAGGATATAGTTGAAACCACTAAGAATCATTTAAATTTGGAAGCAAACATGATATTATTGTTATTGAGATTCTTATGATTACTTAGATTATTGGCTAGAAGCCATAATGGAGATATTCTAATTTATGGATTATTTCTATTTGTAGATTTTCATCTCCTTTAAGCTCTGATATTACCCTTAGTTAATATTTTTTTAAACAATTTTCTAAAGTAATAAACTCAAGATTATCCTTGACTTACATGATCTTAGATACCATTAGATTACATTGGAGGGGATATATTAGATACCATTAAATTTTGAAAGTATAATTAGTGTTCTTGGAAGTCACTTCATGAAACATAAGAATTATGTTTTAAAATAGTCAAAATAATTTGTATTTGAAAATATAAGAAAAGACAACTAATTTACATTTTTTCAACTTTTCATATGATAAAAAGAAGATCTATTAACTTGAATGTCTAATAAATAAATAAATAAAAATCGAATATCCAAAAAATAAAAAACTAATAATATTCTTTTTATATTATTTTATAAATCAATAAATATAATAAAAAATATATTTCTTACAATGAATTTACGTAAATATTAATCACATTGATTATAAATTACAAAATAGTTGAATATATATTAATTTCAATATAAAGATTAATTAATTTAATCATGTCAAAATCTTGACTTATAACACTTATCTAGAATATATTTCTAGAAAAGATTTGACTATATCCTAAAAAGGATATAGTTGAAACCAATAAGAATCATTTAAATTTGGAAGTAAACATATTATTATTATTTTTGGGATTCCCATGATTAGTTAGATTATTGGCTAGAAGTCATAATGGGGTATTCTAATTATTGAATTGATAGATTTTCATCTCCTTTAAGCTCTTATATTACTCTTCGTTAATATTTTTTTAAATGATTTTTTGAAGTAATAAATTGGAGATTATCTTTGACTTGCATGATCTAATAATAATATATTCCTAGAAATAAATTAGATTACATTTGAGGGTATATATTCAATACCATTAAAATTTGAAAGTATCATTACTGTTCTTGGAAGTCCCTTCATGAAACATAAGAATTATGTTTTAGCGTAGTCAAAATAATAAGATATATTAGGGAAAAATAAAACTATTTCAATTTTCTATATTGCTCCATTCTAATTATATTCATGGTTTTAAACAATTTATACTAGAGTGGTTGTAGAATTAGTAACCATAAATAATATATTATTTTTATCGAAAAGTTTTTTGAAGGGTGTTTGAATATAATTTGTTGAATTATTATTGTCTTTTCAATAGAGAAATTTAAATTTTATGAAATGATTTGAATTGTTGATATTTAAAATTTACATATAAATAAAATGTTATTGTTAGATTGAATTTTGTTCATGACTTTTGTCTCAATGTTTTGGATTATACTCCATGATCTATCAATAACATGTAAATAAGTGTCAAGAGATATAAAAGTTTAAATTGTAACAATGTCCTCTTATATCACGAATTTGGATAATCTCATTTCATTAATTTATATATGTTTTAACAATAATAATTGCTCCATTTCAAATCTATTTTCTAAATTATACAAAAGGTTGAGTGAATTTTAAGCATACTAAATAGTTATACGTCAAAGAAGTATTTATATTTTTTAGTAAACCCCAATGAATAAATGTGTATGTCTCATTCTTATTACTTTGTTAAGCATTTTTATAAGTTTTTTATGATTGATTCTGATAAGCTTTTTTCTTTCATGTATATTTTTTTGTTAATTTTTTATGATTAATAATCATTGTGGATAAAGATAAGAATGGAATATTTAATATGTTTTATAACTAACAAAAAATAATAATTATCAACAAAATTAAAAGCAACATCCCACTCTTTGCAATATCCCACTCTCTGGTTTCAAATTTCAAATTTCTACACATGGTTGATGCCCATGGAGAGAACCCTTCCTCTCCTCATAATTATGTTATCATGGCTTTGGGATTCACACCTCAGATTTCCCTACCTTTGTGTCCCTAAAAGAGTCGGTGATGTCAAGACCCCAAGATGGATATAAGGGGCTTGTTATGGGTGTTGATGGTATCATTGATAAGATGATCTCTGGAACTATTGATCCTAATATAGGTAATGATGGTATATATATCAAGGAGACCACTTTAACCAACTAGAAGGGAACCCTAGTTTTTGGTTCCCATGGAAAATATGTTCATATGCTGATGTTAGAGTATATAAGGATAGATGAGGAAACTAAAATTAGTCTCCTAGATGCTAGTATGGATTGTATTGTTTATTTCATGAATTTTATTTTTGTGGGAAGATTCTTTTCATCAAATCCAACTAATGATATGGTAAGGATGTGGGTGGCTACCTAATGGAACTTAAAGAGCAGTGTGGTGAATAGTGTAATGTTGGGTGACCACTTCCTACTTAAGTTTACATTAGAGAAGGACGTTGTCAAGATTCTTATTGGCTCTTGGACTTATGGAAAACATAGTCTGGCACTATATAGATGGAAGCTAGGATTTTACCTTTCAAAGGATCTTGAAAGGATGACTCATGTTTTGGTTAGGCTCCCTATACTTTTACTAGAATTCTAAGAAAATTAGATTTTCAAATGGATAGGGAATGCATTTGGTCAATATGTTATTGTTGATGTGGTCACCTAATTGAAGTCCAACTTAGTCTTTTATAGATCATGTGTGAATGTAGTGATAAATAATACTCTTCCCATATTCACTACTTTACACTCAAAACTTGAGAAATGGACCCAAGCTCTTTTTTATGAGATTTATGTAGTTTATTGTCAAAGGTGTTCCAAATCAAGTCATGTCATAGATGATAGAAAGGTTCCCCTAGTCAAGGAGTGAGAACCCTTTGGGATTGGTGATTATCCATTCATTGAAAATTTATTGAATTTAATGAACTCATTACCTGATACCCTTATTAAGGTAGTGGATGGTGTTGGAAATGAAGTTTTTGTCATTGGAGTGCAACAAGTTTTGGATGTTGGGGTGTTGGAGAATAGAGAAATTCCCTCTACTCCAAAGGTGGATAAAGTGGGGATGGGTGTTCCTTCTACATTGGTATTGAAATTATGTGTATTTGGAAAAATTGTAGAGGATTTTTTTCTTCGTACTCTTGGGATGGTCAAGGTTGTTACAATGAAAGATTGTGTAATTGAGTATTTTTCTCAATGTTTTGGTCTAAGTTTGATAGGGGATGGAACCCCAAATGCTGCTAGAGGGGGGAAGAAGTCAATGAACAAATCTTGAAAAAGAAGGGGACCCCTCTGCTAGACAAATGAGACTTCTCCCTAGGTGCTACAATTTTATGTAAAATAGAATAAGTATGGATAGTAAAGAAGAAGAAAACTAAAACCCAAAAACTTGATGTGGGATCAAAGACTAAAGTAGATTGACCTTCGATAAGAATTTTAAGACATAAGGAGATAGATAGGGTAATTTATAATAGTAGTCAAAAGACCCTAGATTCTAATTCAAAACATAAGAAATGAAATTTATTTCATGGAATATGAGGGGTCTTAATAACCCTCAAAAGTATTACACTTTGAAAGATTATATTAAGGATCTAAAATTGGATACTGTTATTCTTCAAGAATTTAAAATGACTATTCACACCTTCTCTACTATTTCTAGAAAAAAAATGGTCTGGTTAATCACATTTCATTAGTGATGCAAGTGGATCTTCATGAGGAGTGGCATCTATATGGTAACCTAGTAGACTTAAAGGATAGAGCTATTCTATTTATCCTAATAATTTCTTATGTTTTTATTTCTCCATGGGAATCATGATTTTGAATTTGGTCAATGTGTATTCTCCTAGCACTAGATTTGGGAGGAAAGATGTCCAAAATGAAATCTCTAACTTTATTATTGAGGATGCAAATGCCTAGTAGATGGTAATAGGGGAATTTAACTCTAACCTCTTCCCATCTAAGAATCTTGGGGGTACAATAGATTATCTAATAGTATGGTAGAATTATTTTAATTCATCAATAGAAATGGGTTGTATGACTTTGAATTGTAGGCTCAATTCTTTTCATGGTCCAAAAATATGAAGGGGAGTAATACCATCCAAGTAAAGTATGATAGGTTCCTTGTTTCAGTAAAATAGAATTTGGGGTGTAATGCCACTTTGAAAGCACTTCCAAGAACTATCTTTGGTCATAATCCTCTCCTTTTACTTTAGATTCATAGGCCCCCTTCTTGACCCCTCCCTTCAATACAAAATTATGTGGCCATCCCACCTCGATTTCAAAATTTACATCCAAATCTAGTGGAATACTTTTCTTCAAGGTATGACTATGTTTAGTATCAAAAAAATTGGAAGCCATAAGGAGGAATGTCAAAGGATGGAATAAATTGACCTTTGGTGACATCTTTAAGAAGAAAAAGGATATGTCTTCCAATCTAAAAATTCTACAAGATTTTATGGCTCAGGGGGAGCAATCTCAATAACTTCATTATGAGGGGAAAAAAAGGAGGAAAAAATGGAAGGAAAATATAGGAAGGGGGGAAATCTATTAGAAGCAATGGTCTAGAGTGCAATGGTTGAAGGAAAGTGACATGAACTCTAATTTTTAAAGATATCCTATAAGGCACAGAAAGAGAAATTTAATACAATGCTTATCGAAGGATAAAAATAAAGAAAATCACAAGAATGCTAAGATGGAGGAAATTTCAATTAATTATTTCATAAAATGTTAGAGTGACAATGGCCTTCCTAGTTTTTTCAACTTAGAAGACCAAATTTTACACTCTCCTGAGAACCAGCAACACAAAAAATAATAAACATATTCTTGCTTCAATTTATATGGAAGAGGTTAGGCTACTATATTTTTAGTGGGTTCCTATAAGGCACTGGAGCTAGTTGGCCTCCCCCCAACCTTCATCCAAGAGTTATGGGATATGGTGAGTTATGACATAATGATGGCCATGAAGGATTTCTTAAGGATAGGTAGAGTGATGAAGAAAGTGAAAAATACTATTATTTCTCTTTTACCTCAAATTCAAGATACAAATAAGTTGACTTATTTTGGACTTATCAGTCTCTATAAAACCCTCTACAAAATCTTCAAAAAATTCTTAGTTAATAGAATTAAACCATTTTTGGATGGGGCTATTGGTGGTTGTTAGAAGAGCTTTATCATTTCTAGATAAATTATAGATGTAGCTATTTCGACACATGAAATTATTCACTCTATGCAAAAGGACCAATAACCAAGTATGGTTCTAAAGCTAGATATCGTAAAAGCTTATTCTAGAGTCAAATACGATTTTTATTTGAAGTTTTATTTAAAAAGAGGTTCAATGACATGTCTATCAATTTGATCAGAGAATGTGTTGGAATTGTTTGATATCCTATCCTTTTCAATGGTATCCCCAGGGGTTTCTTTTGTGATAATAATGGGATAGGAAAGGGGAACCCTCTCACTGTATCTTTTCATAATGATTTTTGAGGTGCTAGGTCAAAATTTTATCAAAACAACTTGTTCGGAAATAACTCAGGGGGTGAAATTTGTTTCTACCCTTCATCCCTAAGTCTTGCAACAATTTTTGGATGACACAATTCTATTTGGGAATTTTGTTTTTGAGGAGGCCAAGGAATGGAAGTGTTATCTCTATTTGAGAATTAAAGATTGTCATTAGTATCAAAGACATCGGTTGGTTACCTATGCTACTCTAGTCGGTAACTGCAATAACTTCTAGCTAGTCAATTAAATCTTTATACCAAGCACCAAGGTAGTTCTACCAAGCATCTATGTACACCAATACTGAGTGATAGTAAACACAAAGAATACTGGACACTGAGAACTAGTGTCATTACTGAGTAGAATATACAATTTTTACCGAGGAAGACAAAAAATGACATAGTAATTAGGAATGGCACATTTATCTATGCAAATGGTTACAATAGAATCACAAATTTTTTTACCAAGATCAAGGATCATTTATTGTAAGATTCCATCATTGATTGTGATGATGATCTTTATGTAATTGCTACATCTAGGTTATTTTTGTACATTGTAGATCTTAGGGTTTTCTCTATGATATTGTAACCTAATTTTGTTAAGCGGAAAAAAATAGTATGCTATATAAATGTAATTTCATATTATTTTTGTATGCGTGAGAGAGAAGCTTGACAAGGAAGTTGAGAAAATGAAAAGGATTTCTTAAAGCATTAGCCAACTTCAAGATATTAGTTATCAGACAGAGCAAAACATAATACAGTGCCATTCAGATTAAGCAGAATCGGACTAGGCTACCGAGCACTTCAAAGAAGAGATCTTCACATAAAAGGTGATATCTATTCAGTATTTCATATATATGTATTAGATAAGGTTAAGTTTTCATTAGCAGATATATTCTTGTTATTTTCTAATCATTGTAATAGAGTTTGGTAAAATCTCTTAATAGAGTAGACCTAATAGTCTTTTTGTAAATCTCTTAACTGAGTGCACACTCAAGTAGTGTTGTTAAAATCCTATCACTAGGTAGATCTAATCAATATGAAATGTTACTCCTAACAGGGTAAGATCACTAGAAGTGATCATTACTTCTAGCCCTAACAAGCAAACCTTTTCTATCTGTAGTAGTAAAGAATTTGTGGGTGTCATCCCCACCATAGTTTTTACCTTCCAACAAGGGTTTCTACATTACCAAAATATTTTTGTTATGTGATGGTTATATTTTTGATTTCATGCTATTTACCTTTGATAGTTAAATGAATGAATGATACAAGCAATTGATTCAAGTTATATTTGAAGGTTACTACAGTTTTCCGTTTAAGGTTTATGAGTTAAAAAATTTTGTGGGCATTGGATCACCCCTCCCCTCTCAGTACCCTATCTCTCCAATCCAACAATTAGTATCAAAGCTCAAATCTCTTATTGGATGGTTTAACCACTGAAGAGTAAAGATCTAACCATGGAAAGATATAAGTTGGATAAGATAATAGAGAACTAGAAGATTCAAGTGAAGATGTTTATTGAGTAGTATAAATAGGCTAAGGATGACTTGAAAAAGTTACTAGTTCAAAGGAAGAACTTGGCTATTATGGATAATGACATCAATTACCATGAAGAAGAGATTGATAATTTATTTGATCACATAGGATCTAGTTCATGAAATATTTATGATGGTTTTGAAAGTGCAATCTCTGATTTGTCTGAAAAGAACCTTCACTTAACTGAACAAGTGAAAGCCCTACAAATCGGTTAGGAATCACAGATGGTGAGGATGATAGATGTAATGAACAATGCTAGGTAGGTTGAGTAAGAAAGGAATCTAGCTATTGAAGACCAAAGACAGATAACTGAACAACTTCAAGAAAAATAAAGTGAGATACAAAGACTCACTGACCACCATTTCAAAATATCCAATCAGATGATGATTATAAATTAGGAAGTTAACCAAGTAAATGGTGAATTGTCAAGAAAACTTGAAGATATTGGAATACTCAGGGAAGAGAATGAGAAACTAATAAATGTAGTAAAGATACAACAAAAATACAATGAAATGATGAAATTGGCTAAAGATAGTTCTAAAAAGATTAATGATTTTCTAACTAATCAAAGAAGATTTGGAAGTAAAGTTGGATTAATCTATATCGGTGAAGGAGAATCATCCAAACAAGCTGAACAAGTCAACAACAATCAAAATCAAAGACCTAAGATGATGTCATGTTATCACTGTGGCAAACTAGGACATACCTCAAATGTCTATAGAAGCAAAGCACAAGGTAAACCTCCAGTCACTCCTAAGTTTAATGGTTACTGTTATTACTGTGGAAAATTTGGTCATCAAGCTTATGAGTGTAGAGAAAAATTGAATAAGAATGCTAACAATCCTACCATGGAGAAACTCTATTAGACTTGTAACAAACATGGACACACTGCACAAGAGTGTAAAGATAAGATGAAGTAAGTATGGACACCAAAATAGAAGAGAAAACCCAAACCATATCAACCAAAGAGACAAGGTAATTATTATGTCTAGGATTACAACACATGGGTTAACTGTATTGCATGTGGTAGATATGGAAACATTGCAACAAACTATATGAGGAAAAGATGGGTTGGAAAATCATGAAGTTGGACAAGCATTGGAATGACATGCTTACATTGTCATAGGGTCGGTCATCTAAGAAAGGACTACAAAGACTAAGCACCAGAAGAAGGACATGTATTTTAGAGTGGAAACACTATTGCAGATATCATAAGAATTAGGAACACTATGTGGAAGAAGGCATCAAATGAGAATGGAGAGTCAAGCAATGCTATCGGTGAAACCTCATCCAATGGATTAGGTGACATCAGTACCTCTACTTAAGGTGATATAGGTATGTATGGGACTGGCATTTCAAAATGATCTTATTTTACATATTGTTCCTTATATATGATGAGCACATACCAAATATGCATGAATAAAGATGCATTTTGGTTTATATGTTTTGAACTAAAAAAGTCACATAGTCAGTAAATGTTAGACCGAGCAAAAGGTTACCCATCGGTAATCACTATTCAAGGTTAATCAAGTATCAGTATCAACCAAGTGAGAGATCATGTGTTAACCAAGTAGATGGAAGTTTATGATATTCACCGAGTTGACAGTTGTCACCAAGCTAGTAGTAGGCCAAGCATTGATGACATAAAGTTTTGAGCAGGAATACAAAAAAGCTATAAATACATGAAGAACTAAGTTCATTTTCACACAATGATTTCAAAGAGTGATTATTTCATAGAGTGAGTTTGAGAAAAGAATTTTCAAGATTATCTAAAGCAGTTGTAGATCGAACCAAGTGTACTCTTCATATATTTTGAGTAAGTTGGAACTCTTACCAAGCACATTCATCATTGTTTACCAAAAACTTAGTTTGTTAAAATGGCATCTACTACGAGCACTTCTAAAGCTGTAGAAGAGGAAGTAAATCTTATTGTGTCAAAAAATTATAGTGAACCCAAATACAAGTTACACTTAGAAGTCGCATAAAAAATGGATTTAGTGGGCACTTTCTCAAGCATCCCACCTAGAGTTTTATTAGTTGAAGATATTCAATCATACATTCACTGCAAGATAGGTAAATAGGAGATTTCAATATGTATGTTGCATACCAGGCACTCTGTAGTATTGATGGAAAGCTGAAACTAGAGCATAAACAGGTTGAAATGATTGGACTCACTAATGCCCTAAATTTTCCAAAGATTTTAAAAAATGAATGGATTAGGGTTGTACTAAGTCACTATCATGAGGGCACATTTTGGCTAGATAGTATGATTAAGGTTACAAAGAGAATGATTCATAGGGTTACAAGGTATCCTAAAATTGATAAAGCAAAAGCATTCTGAAGTTCCTCCCGAGCCAAAGTTGAGAAAAATATAGATGCAACATGGGACAAATGAGCATTGAAGATAGCTTCTATTAAGGATCTAGAAGTTAAGTTTGCAGCACATGTAATAGGTTATAAGTTCTTTCAGTCGAGTAGACTAAACAATGTACCATGTAGTGTTGTGGATATGGTATTCAAAATGATAAAGAAGGGACACCAGTTGGACCTTGCCAAGCTACTCCTAAGACAAGTTGAGCAGAATATGAAAACAATTTGGTTGGCAAAGTCCAATATGTTTAAGTTTGGTTCACTATTGGTGTGTTTATCTTTCTATCTCCAAAAATTCTTTCCTTCTGTCAGTTACATAGTTTGGCCTACCGGCAAGCCGATTATTTCACAAATTTGTGATTTAATGACAAGTCTAGGAGATAATGTGAACAATGTTGTAGATGATTACTTTGAGCAATTTAAGATTAGGATGAATCTTCACAGTAGGATTCCAAGCTCACTGGTCAAGAAGTATGAGATGGATATTTTTTTCCTAGTAGACACCGACCACACTTTAATCAAAGTTGTTGAGCTAAGAACTAAATGGCTAGCCCCCATGGGATATGAAATGGATCTTGATTTCAGTTTGAAATCAATCAAGGCATTACTAGCTTTATCAAAGGACAAGAAGGAAAAAAGGTTTGGAACCTATGAAGAGGCAAACAAAAGAATCAAAACAGGTCTTGTCATCAACAAAATAACTAGAAAAGATAGGAAAATGAAGAAAAACTTAACTGAACAGCTTTGGAGATGAATCTGACTCATCTAACGAGTCACCGGTTGAACCTAAAATCGAAGGTCAGTTACTATTGGCTGACAAAGCACATGATAGTGAGGAAACCAATTCCAAAAAAGAAAAAGATTCAATACCAGTTTCTCCCACTCCAAATCCAAAGAAGAAGTAGTTGCCAGTGTAGTCTGGTGCATGAGCAAGGTGAGCAACCAGACCTTCACCACCTCAAAAAAAGGGAATTGGAAAGGTAACAATACCTAAAGTAGCTACACCAACCAAAACATATGCAAAAAGAGGAACTAAGGTCATAGTTGTAGCACCAAAGAAAAGGAGAAGATTGATTAGAGGAAGAGAAGACCTTGAAGATGAAGAAGATGACAACAAAAAATTCAAGCTTGTTAGTAATAAGAATAGAACAATAGATGAAGTTGTTGCTGATATAATTGAGCATGGAGTGCTCACAGATCTAGAACTTAGTCGGTTTGAAAACATGTCTACCAAGGATCAAAATAAAATTGTGGAGGTAGTGATTGAAATAATGATAATATTTAAGCAAGTTCCATTGGAGTTTGGACAACCACTTCCCAAGGTATTAGAATAAAGAATAAATCAGAAGTGGTCCTATGCCTTGGACACCGAGAAGACAATGAGGGAACAATCCCTAGTTTAGGCAGCACCAAATTTATCTCTAGTTGAAATTAAGGATCTTATGGATACATATGCTAAGAGATTCAAAGTAAAAGGCCAGGCTATGCAAGTATTAGATGAAAATCTGGTAGACATTTATGAGCCGGGCCAACCCATTTGGACATCAATTTTTGCAGCTAGAGAGAAAGCTGAGAAAAATGCATTTCTTAATCTATCTAAGAAGAGACAATGATCAAAAGGAAAAGGTATCGACATAGATGATGGTGATGTAGCAAAGAAGACAAAAGATTCAGATGTATCATTTACCAAGGTGATTGATACAACACTTGTAAATGAAGTTATAACAATTTCATAGGATTCTTTGGATCGAGTAGAGATCTAGGTTAAGGAAAATAGTGATGATGATGTAATCATTAAGGACATTACTAATGGGGATCCTGATGATAGAGATGAAGATGAAGATGTGAACATTACACTAGATAATACACAAGATAAAGGTCAATTTACCGAGTCTCCATTCACATCATTACCGGGTGAGCTTCCTAGTCTTGTAGAAGTAGTTGAAATTTTATCATAGGAACAAACCAATGGCTCAGACCCCTAGCAACCAAAGAGCACAATAGGGGAACAAGGGGTAGAGATACCTACCAAAATAAACAAGCCTGAAGAGAAAGAGGAAACATAGACAGAAATAAAGGATCAAGGTAATCCTAACATAACCAAGGCCACTCCATCAGACACTACATTAGAGGCTCCAACATAGTCAACTAACACAAAGGTCACCAAGGAGAAGCAGTAGGTAGATACAGTGTCACCCAGGTAGGTTAGACAAAGTTTTGAGGTAAAAGACATTGTACCACTTATAAAGAGTTCACCTCAAGAACCAGAGAAGAAGAACAAGAAAAAGAAAGGAAAAGGGCCGGTCGCATTAGATGAAGTCATAATTATACTAGATTGTGACCCAAGGACCCTTAGTCCTGATGAATTGATAAAACATGGGGAGTTATACACAAGAAAGACATCACAGGAAAAACTAAGACAAGAATGCAAGAGTAAGGAGATACTTAAAAATTTAAGAGATATCTTACAATAGGTTGTACTTGAGGTACATATAGATGAAGATACTCCGATCATGGACCAAATTGCTACACTTGCTAGAGAAATGAATTCCCCAAATATAGAAGTAGATAAGAGAATAAAAGAAAGGGAAAAATCTAAAATTCAGGACAAACTAGCAGAAAATATCAACCAAGAAGTGGCAATCAACAAGGTAAACTTAACTGAGGTAAGAAATGAAATCAAATCTATCACTCATTTAATTAGTCAAATTTTGATAAACTTATACACTATAGAAACCTTCACTACCGAGATCAGTGAAAAGATCAACCATCTTGATAATGAAATCAAAGCTAGTGCACAAGTAGCTTTAACAAAGCCACAAGATTTTGCGAAGCACATCTTCAAAGTTCAAGAACTTAGGCGGTTAAGAGCAGATCTCAGGTAATAGGAAGAAAGAGTCAGTGATCAGGTCACAGAACTACAAACTGAGTTGCTTCCCTACCTAAAATTTTTTGAGAAACACATTATCAAAGTAGAGACACCTGTTGCAACACCAAAAAATTTTGTGTTGGAAAATATCTTTGACATGCATGCACAAGTTGGTCTTGAGCACATTGCTCTCACCAACTTGAATGAGGAATGGGTAAACCTCTTGGAGTCATTGAAGAAAACCCATTAGCACATTTTGGATAAGTTGTAAGTATACATTTTAGTATTTGGCATTAATATCAAAAAGGGGGATAACAATGTATATACCAAATATGTAAACATATGCTAATTATACTACACATTACCAGAAGCATGGACCGAGGAGTATAGAATTTTTTTGTTTTGATAAGTATCTATGTATATATGGCAGAAATATAAATGTTTTGAGACATAAGCTCTATATACATATAAGGTTTTGATACTAATGCAAAAGGGGGAGATTGTTATCTCTATTTGAGCATTAAAGATTGTCATTAGTATCAAAGACATTGGTCAGTTACCCATGCTACTCTAGTTGGTAACTGCATGCACTTTAAGCTAGTCAGTTAAGTCTTTTCACCGAGCACTAGGGTAGTTCTATCGAGGATCTATGTACATTGATACCGAGTGAAAGTAAACACTAAGTGGACTGGACATCGAGCACCAGTGTAAATATCAAGCAGAATATACAGTCTTTATCGAGGAAGATAGAAAATGTCATAGTTATCAGGAATGACACATTTATCTATGCAAATGGTTACAATAGAATCACAAAATTTTTTACAAGATCAAGGATAATTTATTGTAAGATTCCATCATTAATTGTGGTGATGATCTTTATGTAATTGCTAGATCTAGGTTATTTTTGTAAACCATAGATATTAGGGTTTTCTCTAAGATATTGTAACCTAATTTTGTTAAGAAGAAAAAGCAGTATGCTATATAAATGTAATTTCATATTATTTTTGTATGCTTGAGAAAGAAGCTTGACAAGGAAGTTGAGAACATGAAAAGTTCTTGAAGCATTAGCCAATTTCAGGAAATCAGTTATCAGACAGTGCAAAATAGAATACAGAGACATTTAGATTAAGCAGAATTAGACAAGGCTACTGAGCAGTTCAGAGCAGAGATCTTCACATGAAAATGTGATATCTATTAAGTATTTCATTGATCTATATCAGACAAGTTGAGTTGTCATTAGCAAATATATACCTATTATTTTCTAGTCATTGTAATAGAGTTTTGGTAAAATCTCTTAACAGAGTAGACCTAGCAGTCTTTTATAAATCTCTTGACCGAGTGCACATGCAAGTAGTATTGTCAAAATCTTATCACTAGGTAGATCTAATCAATCTGAAATGTTACTCCTAACAAGGTAAGATCACCAGAAGTGATCACCACTTGTAGCCCTAATGGGCAAACCTTTTCTATTTGCAATAGTAAAGAATTTGTGGGTGTCATCCCCACCATATTTTTAACCTTCTAACAAGGGTTTATGCATTACCAAAATACTTGTGTTATGTGACTATTATATTTATGATTTCATTCTATTTACCTTTGATAGTTAAATGAATGAATGATGTATGCAATGGATACAAGTTATATTTGAAGGTTACTATTGTTTTTTGTTTAAGGTTCATGAGATAAAAAAATTTGTGCGCACTGATTCACCCCTCCCCTCTCAATATCCTATCTCTCCAATGCAACACTTAATACTTGGGATTGATCAAAGAATGAACTTATAACAGACAATTCAAATTTTGCTAAAATTTTCAAAATAGTGCACAAAAAAAAGGATTGTAAATAACTCTTTGTTCTTTAATGGTAACTGATTGGTTCTAACAAATAAGAAGGCTAGGAGTGTAGCTCAACTTGTACTTGCATTATTTTATATAAAATTTATAACACCAGAGATCTTCAATTCAAATTTATCATATTTATATCATCTCTATTCCCCAACAAAGTCACCATTTTGTTGGTTCCTCAAAATGGACTTTATGCTTTCAAAAGCAACCAATACATTTATAGTTTTTAAGGATGGGTTAGATCCAAATATAAGCTCTAAGATGACTGGACCAACTATAGGGACAAGACTTCCCTCTGCACTTCTAGCTCTGCAAAACCAAAGAGGGTACTCCTAATCTATTAAACCAAACCTTATTTCAACAATTATAGACTGGATTTAAAATAACAGATAGATGGTAAGAAAATACTAAATGATAACCACTCATTTATTGATTCTCAATTACCATTATATGAGATAGAACATGTAGGTCACAATGCTTCAAAGATTTTTGACTGATCTATATCAATAATTTAGGAATATAGTAAGAAAATCATCAAGAAATTATTTCTATACACTAGCTCCACTGTTGGCCAGTACCTTATCCATTGGGTGACATCTTCACTACAAAATGAAATACAAAGATAATATATTGAACTTTGATGATTTATATCCTTTTAAATACTATCACTCTATGATGATTCTAATTAGAGGACTCTTGAAATCCACACTACTTACTGATATCCTTATGAAAAATTTAAGAAGTAGTGTTGTATCTAAAGCCTATTTAATTTGATCTTTAGATCAAAGCTTAAGAATATCAACACATACATAGAGATAATCCATGCAATGAATCTGACAACTCATAACTCAAAGAAAGAGAACACCAAGGAGAGATATGAACTTTGGATTTTATTAAAATATGCTATATCATATGTATGTATACATAATTCTTTAAAATGCAAACCACTTGAATTTTCAACTGAACTAGTAATACTTTCTATTCTATAAAAAAGTTGGCCTAATACAGTCTATTGTATCCTAGACTTAGAAACTTCTCAATGAAATGCTCAAGTTCTAGTCCTTCTAAATGATCTTGGAATTCCTTTTATAGAACAAGGATTGCAAACAAGCTATGGATCACTTAGGAAAAAAACAAAAATTACACAAAGATAAGACAAAGGACATAAAGTGTACCAAGCTTGCACTTAGTTGTAGTTTTCAAAAGTGTAGGTTAAATTGAGCACCAAGTCTTCTACAACAATTTCTGAAAATAGTTCTAATTCTACCAGGTGTTGCCAAAATGTCCAAATCAGCCTCTTCCTATCAAACTTCCTTATTTAAAATCCCCAAACAATACCCTTAGCTACCTTTCTCAAAGTATCAATCCTTTATATTTAACTAGTATGGTATTTTAGGAAAAAAACTCTGATCTGGGTGGCTACCTGATATATTGTTCATCAATTCTTCTACTTGCAACCATCCTTGGAAAATAAAACTGATTCAATCTTTTCACTTCTGGTTCACCGACTCAAACCCTGGCAAAATCCTTAAACATTTTTTTAAATTATGGCTCAACAGCTAACTGATTATCTTTTAAAATGTGGTCATTTATTTTATCCTTTCCTGACACATCAGACAGTGTTCATAATTCATCATAAAAGTCAACTAACCTATTTTAAAATACTTAGCCACATCATCATATCTCAACAACCAATAAGGAACACGGACATCAGAATAACTTGGCAACTAGACCCACTATCTTATTTTCTTTCCATCAGATGGTTGTCACAATGTCATGATGAATATCTATCCCGCATCTTCCCTTTGTAGCATCATGACCACTATAGATCTATCTTGAACTTGAAATCTCTTTATCTTTTAACCACCTCTAGCCTTTTAACCTTAATTCATTCAGAGATTAGATGACTGAAGGCATTCTCCAAGTCATGAAATCTTTTACTTAACCAGGATCTTATCTGAAGATCACATGAATAAAGAATTCACATGATCATTGGGTCTTTTCTTAACCCCCAATTATATATGGAGAACACGAGATAGCCTTTATTCACTAATTCGCTAGATGATAAACTTAACCACCTAGGACTAACCTTTCACTTAACCCAGGCCCATTTCAAGAATAAGTGACTGAAGAAAACTCAAAGTCACTGGATATTTGGTTAACTTGGGTTTCATTACGAAAACATGCACTAGCCTTTATTCACCAAGTCACCAAATCATTCACTTAAACCCAGACAAATCATGAGATGAAGTGAATGCTTTATTCGCTAAGTCGCTAAATGACTTAGGACATAGTCACTTTATCCCAAGATCCAGCGATTGAAGAAACCTTACACCTTCAACACCCTTGATGCTAAATTGCCAAAACTTTTTATTGGAATTGCCAAAATCTAGCGAATGAGAGAAAACCGTTGTCACTGAATCACTAGATACTTTTATCACCTACACAGTCTAACTTGAGATTAAAAGATCACTATTGATCACAAGATGCATCAATGCCCATCTCTTGATCACTAAACAATTTGTGACTTAGTTGCTTTACTAGGAGATCTGGCACCAACCATCGATCTTCTCTTTCATCTATGGTCCTCACTGAATCTTAGAATGTTTCATGACTTAGCTGCTTTATCAAGAGATTCAATGACTGAAGGGAAAACAGACCACCCGCTAGATCACTTGATGCAAGGTCACTAATAGGAGAAGAAGAAGAAGAAAAAGAAAGGAAAAGGGTCGGTCACATTAGATGAAGTCATAGTTATACCGGATTGTGACTCGAGGACCCTAAGCCTCAAGGAATTGAGAAAATGTGGGGAGTTGTGCACAAGGAAGGCAACATAAGAAAAACTAAGACAAGAATGCAAGAGCAAAGAAATACTTGAAAATGTAAGAGATATCTTACAATAGGTTGTACCAGAGGTACATATAGATGAAGATACTCTGATAATGGACCAACTTGCTACACTTGCTAGAGAAATAAATGTCCTAGATATAGAAGTAGATAAGAGAATAGAAGAAAGGGTAGAATCTAAAATTTAGGACAAACTTGCAACAAAAATAAGCCAAGTAGTGGAAATCAACAAGGTAAAATTAACTGAGGTAATCAATGAGATCAAATCTATTACTCAGTTAATAAGTCAAATTTTGATAAAGCTATGCACTGTGGAAACCTTCACTATCAATATCAGTGAAAAGATTAAATTGCTTGATAATGAAATCAATGCCAGTGCACAAGGAGCTTTAATTGAGCCACAAGATTTTGCAAAGTACATTTTAAAAGTTCAAGAACTTAGGTGGTTAAGAGCAGATCTCAAGAAATAGGAAGAAAGAGTCAGTGATCAAGTCACAAAATTGCAAACCGAGTTGCTTCCCTACTTGAAAATTTTTTAGAAACACATTGTCAAAGTGGAAACACTTGTTGCAACACCAGAAATTTCTATGCTGGAAAATATCTTTGACATGCATGCACAAGTCAGTCTTGAGCACATTGCTCTCACCAACTTGAAAGAGGAATGGGAAATGTCATGCCCCGCAAGGGAACCAGGGAAGAGAACAAAGATTCTCTTTGTTAAAGAAAACCTAAGTAATAATTTATGGAAAAATTTTGAACAAAAAAAAAAAGAATTATGTAATCAAAACTTTAACTTAGATTCCTTCCAAGGTTCCCTTTTCATTTAAATGCATGATTCATTCAAATCCATTAAGTAAACTAACAACAAGATTTAATTCCCAAAGCAAACTGCATCATATCTTAAGAAATACAAAATATTTTCATTTCAACTTTCCATTTAGAAATCATCTATATTCCTAAGTATCCTTTATGAACCATGTAACTTATAAAATTTATCCAACTCATTTAATACATTAAAATATACTACATTTGGTTTTTCAATAGCTTCACTTAAACAACAATAATGAAAGCATGTTACATAATTTGGAATGTTACAAAATCCTTTTTCTTTCCAACATATATCTTAAACATAAAGTTCACATTTCCCTTTTCCCTTCTTCCTAAGTCTACCCATTCCAATTACATCATTTTGAAATACATCATTGATTACATTGCATTTAACTCCTCATATAAAGTAACAAGATTATGCATCATGAAATATAATCACAAGGCCTTCGTTCTTCAAATCTGGTACATAAGCAAGCATGAATCTTCAAGCATGTATCTGCAAAAGGTACCTCGATAAAAATGTTTACCACCCAACCACGTGGGTACCTATAAGGCTCACTCCCCCGTGCTAGGAGATAAACACCAAGGTCCACAAAGAAGGAATAGCTAGGCCAAACCTAGGGTTGGGTAATCTTTCCCAAAATAGCAAATGAAAAGAGAGTCAAAGTATAGATCTTTCCCAAAAGGTTCTAAGGCTTGGGTAGAAACTCTAAGCAACAACCTAAGTGAGTGTCATCGCATAGCCCTCACCCCTTGGGTTGTCCTGGTACTAGCCACTCTGGGCCCCGGCCCCCAAGTAGGCACATGCGGGATCGAATGCCTTTTGTACAAACAAGTGCCATTCGATCGTACCTACGCATAGGTACCTTCTCCCACTCCCATCCATAGCCTTTACTAGCACTAATGGCATGGGTGAGGCACATTTAATCTTTTTAATGTTTTAACCCATTCCCATCAGTTTAATTAAATTTCCACTTGTTAAATAACTCTTCAGTCGGTTATCCTGGTTCTAGCCACTTTAGGGCCCCGGCCCCGCACTGAGAGCCACTCACTAGGTGTCGTTAGGTTTTCTACCCTCAACCCATACATCACAATTACATCATACACATAGTAAAAACATATTGCAAACACATTTGAGAACTACTACCAAGGATTGAAAATAATAGGATAGTTATGTATGTTTAGAGAAATTAGGTATGTTAAGAATGTTTAGGATGTCTTGACTCTAAACCCTAAACTGCTCCTTACAAACATTCTATCTCAATCAAGACATCTAAATGTACTGAAAATAATCTCCACTAAACAAGGAATGAACAATCTTCAGGTTTAAACAAAATTTCTTTCTAAACCTAAAACCTGGCTAATCCTGAAAATTGACTAAGTCTGATTTAATTAAAAATCTGAAATTTAAAAGCTACAACTTAACTCCTAGGAACCTGAAACCTATTCCAATGGATTCAAAGGGTACCTAATCCCTTTATACAAGTATAACTTAAAGTATAAGAAATTAAAGTACGTAAACTTATACTTTAATTGTATAAAGTCTGAATCCTATTTTCCTCGGTTAGCACACTACCGACCTAGCTCGGTTAACACACTACCGACCTAGCTCGGTTGACACTTTACCGACCTCACTCGGTTCACACATTACCGACCTTGCTCGGTTATCACATTACCGACCTAACTCGGTTACCACTGAGCCGACCTAACTCGGTAAACACATTACCGACCTTACTCGGTTAACACACTGAGCCGACCTAACTCGGTTACCACTGAGCTGACCTAACTCGGTAAACACATTACCAACCTTACTCGGTTAACACACTGAGCCGACCTAACTCGGTTACCACTAAGCCGACCTAACTCGGTAAACACATTACCGACCTTACTCGGTTAACACACTGAGCCGACCGAAACTACAGAGAACGACTGTCAACTTTGTCTTGCGGGTAAAACTGGGTGTTATGGGGACTAAGGTTGCCTAATATGAGCACGACCCATTTGAGATATCCCAGTTTCCCTTCAGAAACGGCCCATCAATCCTCCCTACCTATCTAACAAATATATTCTAGATCGGGGAAAAGAAAGGGTGGCACATATATGGACATGAAACAGTAAGGTTGCAACAAAAGTTCTAAACTCTGGAAACGTTCATAATACATCCAGTGACAGTAAACTACACTACCCTACCAGGGAGGTTTCACCATAGTGAACATACAAACATTTGTAAAATAACTTTCCACAAACACATTTCAAATACACAGAAAATAAAGCATATATATATATTTTCAACCATAGCACAATATACAAAATTTTTTCCAGAATCTAGATTTTACATTCATTCTACAAGATAAATCTACTTCTCAGGATGGATCCCAACCTGGAGTCCTGCGAAGACCAGTTGGAGAAGAAGGAAGATCAAACCCTCTCCAATGTTTCCAACACTCCTTGAATCCTTTTGCTCGCAACCTTCCAGCCTCTACCCGTAACAATCCAAATGCCAAACTCACAGGATAAATATTTTTTTACCACAATAATAATAATAATCATAA
The DNA here is from genome assembly GCA_027943335.1 of Chamaecyparis obtusa. NCBI lineage: Eukaryota > Viridiplantae > Streptophyta > Pinopsida > Cupressales > Cupressaceae > Chamaecyparis > Chamaecyparis obtusa. Next base: position 437,137 of record BSBK01002917.1, on the reverse strand, counting down.
TCCTCTTCTCCCAACTCCCTTTTACACAGGAAATCTTTCCTGTAAATAGGATGGAGGAGGTGGTTGCACAGGTAATCCAACTGGTGCAACCATCTCAACTATCCATCCGTTAAAGAGATGGTTTTGAAAACTCATTCCCGTAAAGGAATAAATAAACTATAATCTAAGTCCTTAAATTTAAGGTTATTAAAATAAATATTATAATCTTAAAACAATTTATTAAATTATTTAACTATGGTAATAGGATAATCCTATTTACCATACCGCTAATTGATCTAATTATTTATTAATATAATAAATGATTACATGGTAATAATTATATATAAATATATGTATGCATATGCATATGTGTGCACCCATATGCCTATGTGTACATATATTATTATTATAAATATTATTACAAGCACAATATTATTATTATAAAACATATTATTATTTTTATTGCTACAGACTCTTTGTTATTATTAGTATTATAAAATAATACCATAAATAAGGTACATTATTATTAATGTTAAACATTAGAATAACATTATTATAAACTATATGGTTTATTCATACCTTAATCCCCATTCTAAAATATATATGCATATATTAAGTAGCCACTAACATAGGTTAGAATTTTACCACTATTATTATTTAAAACCTCTTATTATTAATATTTCCTTAGACATTAAAATACCATAAAATTAATCCTTATCATGGGTATTAAAACCACATGATTTAATTGCACTCAAAAATTGCTCCTAATGAGATACGCTACTAAATCATACCCTCCAATGAGCAATAATCTACATCCATGACCTACTAACAGAATTGAACATATCATGAAGGCAAGATCTAGCTACAAGATCCACAATTCCATCAATTACAAAACCACATAAGACATTCACACAAGGGACTGACTCGACACTTCCCACCTAAGGATAAAAGGATCAAAGGTGAAGTTTCTTCCTGTGGACCTGGTGATACCTCCGTAACAACAACAACGATCAAGGATTTTGAGGGATCGCTCAGACCTGTGAAGCCAGGTGGAGACGACACCCGGTACCTGCAATCCTGCATCACCAAGAAGAGATACATATATATACATATGGAGATACAAATCAGATATATGCAAGCAGATGACCAGGATTGATACATCGTGTGGACCTCAACTAAGTGAGTAACTACGACTTTGTCCTGGAGTCATGAAAAACACATCAGACACATCCATGAAACATAAAACATCATGATAGTGGTTAGATTCAAATAATTGGGTTAGATCCATATAAAAATAGATAATTTTCTAATCTCATAAACATGTAATTACTAACCATAAATGAGCATATTCATCATGTCACCATCCACAAAACATAAATGTAAATGTATAGTCTTGACCATAATAATAATAAAATGTCCAAATCAGAAAAGTCTAAGTATCACCATAGGAGAGGTATTACAGGAAACCCTCTTAGAGTCCTTGAAGAAAACCCATTAGCACATTTTTTATAAGCTGTAAGTATACATTTTTGTATTTGGCATTAATATAAAAAAAAGGGATAACAATGTATATACCAAATATGTAAACAAATGCTAAGTATACTACACATTACCCGGAGCATGCACCAAGGGGTAGTATATAAAATTTTGTTTCATAAGTATTTATGTATATATGATGGACATAATTTTTTTTTGAAACATAAGGTCTATATACATTTAAGGTTTTGATACTAATGCCAAAGGGGGAGATTGTTATCTCTATTTTAGCATTAAAGATTTTCATTAGTATCAAAGATATCAGTCGGTTACCTATGCTACTATAGTCGGTAACTGCAAACACTTCAAGCTAGTTGTTTAAGTCTTTACACTGAGCACCAGGGCAGTTCTACTAAGCATCTATGTACAGTGATACCGAGTGACAGTAAACACCAAGCAGACTGTACACTAAGCACCAATGTCATTACTGAGTAGAATATACAATTTTTACCAAGGAAGATAGAAAATGGCATAGTAATAAGGAATGGCACATTTATCTATGCAAATGGTTACAATAGAATCAAAAAACATTTTACCAAGATTGAGGATAATTTATTGTAAGATTCAATCATTAATTGCAATGATTATCTTTATTTAATTGCTAGATCTAGCTTATTTTTGTACACCATAGATCTTAGGGTTTTATCTAAGATATTGTAACCTAATTTTGTTAAGCGGAAAAAAGAAGTATGTGATATAAATGTAATTTCATGTTATTTTTGTATGCATGAGAGAGAAGCTTGACAAGGAAGTTAAGAACATGAAAAGGAGTTCTTGAAGCATTAGCCAACTTCAAGATATCAGTTACCATATAGAGCAAAACCAAATATAGTGAACTTCAAATTAAGCAGAATCAGACTAGGCTACCAAGCAGTTCAGAGAAGAGATCTTCACATAAAAGGTGATATCTATATAGTATTTCATAGATCTATATTAGACAAGGTTGAGTTGTCATTAATAGATATATTCTTGTTATTTTCTAATCATTATAACAAAGTTTGGTAAAATCTCTTAACAGAGTAGACCTAATAGTCTTTTTGTAAATCTCTTAACTGAGTGCACACTCAAGTAGTGTTGTTAAAATCCTATCACTAGGTAGATCTAATCGAGCTAAAATTTTATTCCTAATAGGGTAAGATCACCAGAAGTGATCACCACTTGTATCCCTACTAGGAAAACCTTTTCTATCTGTAGTAGTAAAGAATTTGTGGGTGTCATCCCCACCGCAATTTTTACCTTCTAACAAAGGTTTCTGCATTACCAAAATACTTGTGTTATGTGATGGTTATATTGTTGATTTCATGATATTTACCTTTGATAGTTAAATGAATGAATGATGCAAGCAATTGATTCAATTTATATTTGAAGGTTACTATTGTTTGTTGTTTAAGGTTTATGAGTTAAAAACAATTGTGGGCACTGATTCACCCCTCCCCTCTTAGTACCCTATCTCTCCAATCCAATAGGAAGGATTTTCTAACTAGCTATGCATAGGTCTCAGGTCAGCATATTAATTATGAAAAAAAACATTCTTTACTTTTTCAATGCAAAAAAGGATCTTCAAAATAAAGTCAAGAATCTCTTGGGTTGTCTATGTTCTATGCTTCCTGGTATTTATCTAGTCCTTCCCCTTATTATTAAGGGTAGTATCTTATACTAATGGAAAACCATTCTATAGTGCACTAAAAGGAAATTGGAAAGTTGTAAATAAGCTTCTTAGTAGTGTGGGGATGCTTGAGTTTTTCAAGGCCTCTCTTTTGATAAACCCCCTCTAGATGCTAAGAGGGGAGTTTGAATTAGAATAGAATAAAACTTCAACAACTTGTACAATATAAAATCATGAGACATAATAATATGTAGACCACTCACCAAATCATATTTTACATTGGAATAAAACCAACCCTTAAAAAAATTTATTTAATACAACCCAAAAAGGATGAAGGGGTGCTAATGAAAGATCTAGGTAAAAGGGGGATTTGGATATTTCTTATTGAATAAAGTATAATTATGATGTGTAAATGTATGAAAAAGACTAATTATTGATGAACTACAACTTATTTGAATACATTGTATAACTTGAAGATCTATGATTTAAGATCACTGAGTTGCTGATTAGATATGTAAGATGGTTAAATCAGTAATATGTTGTCATTGATGTCAACTAGTTTTGATAGTACTTATCTTGTAAGTTACTATACCCAAACATCTGTAGAAGAAGAAGAAAAGAGATGAAGAATAGATATATCTACATGAGGAAGATGGATATGATAGATAGGGATAAGGAATACATTGGGTAACTTATGGATGAGTCTATGACCTTACGTTATTGACTTGATTATGTTGCATTCATTTATGATGAAGGATAGAGAAAAATGCACAAAGTAGTGTTGTTAGTTAAAGAACCATTTCAGTATACACCGACGCAATGTAGTGTATACTGATCATGGTACAAACTGAGCTTGTGTTCACCGACACATTTGTTTGTTAACTGAGTAGAAGAAAAGAACTAAATGACTAGTTTAGCTGATGAAGTTGATGAGTTGTAAAGTACATCAAAATTAGAGATGAAGATAATGTTTGTTATGAAGATTGATGACTAACATAATTTGAAGAATATCTAATGGATTGAAACAAAACATGTTATTGACACATCAGCCAAGGAAGGTTTAAGAGGCAAAATCAACAAAGGAGATTAAGAAAAAAAATCTAATGGATGGAATTAAAATGGTTTACTCATCTATTTAAGAGACTGTGATGCAGGAGCAGGGTAGATACAAGCAGAATCAAGTAGAATTGAGTCCACTTGAATCCATAAAAAGCCCTTGCTCAAAGTTACACAATGGAAGAAATATAAATATCACATGAACACAATGGAACACAATGGATATGAGACAATCAACTAGCAGCAACAACAAAGAATTATATTATTTCTTTCAACATGTCCGGCTGTGAGGCCTTCCAGGTTTCAACCTTATACAATGAGAATTATGAATTTAGAATTACAGCTTGCATCCTATATTTTTCTCCAATGATGTATCTTGATAATACTTCCTATATCTTTCCCATCATGATTCCCTACTACATCAATCTAGACCCCTTATATAGCCAGCTAAGCCACAAGTCGGTCAGTCAGGCATTTAATTACAATATAGGTCCAGTCTCAAGATTTAAACCAAAACTATGCTAGAATGAATATAAGTTGATGAAACTTTGGATTTAGGTCCTAACTTGACCCAATAACATTATTTTAAGTGTTCAAGGTCCAATATGATCACATGGAACATTGCAAGAAGAAACACCACATGTTTCACCCAAAAACTGGCAGGAAATAGGTCCTGAGGCAAAATAGGCATAACTTTTTACTCATAATGAATTGGAGTTTTCGCTCTTTGTAAATGATAGTAATTTAGGTCCACTTTAATTCCTTAATTTTTCAAAAGAAAATTTCTTATAGATCAAGGTCTCCAACATGAACAATCAGCACCAAAACTACAGGAACCACTCGAACGTGAAACTGGCAGAAAATAGGTCCTGTGCCAAAAAGGCCATAACTTTTGACTCGTAATGAATTGGAAGCTATGATATTTTAAAATGGTATTAATTTATGTCCTATTCAATTACTTAAGTGTGAAAAATAAAATTCCTTATGGATCAAGATAACCAACATGAACAATCAGCACCAAAACTGTAGGAAAACACTGTTCCGACGGCAAGGAAAATAGTTGTAACTTTGAAACAGTCCATCCAAACTTTATGTGCTCATAGGAGAAGGTTCCCAAATAGGTACTCAACATAATGTAATATTTTCACACTATGAAACCATCAAATGCAAAGATATAAAGAAAACAATAGCAAATAGGTACAGAAATCAAAAAATGTTTTTGGTTGATGCAAGATTGCCAAAGACCCAAGATGCTCTTGCATCAGACACCTAGGGTAAATAAAGAACTAATGTCCACATCAGGAACTACTCATACTCTAACATGAATCATAAAGATCCAACTTAGCTTGTGTAATCCATTAATTGTCCTCAACTAGCTTGTCTTTTCACTGAACTAGATATTCCATGTAGTCTTTTACTCTTGTACTCTTGCCAACTCTGCTATTCAAGATCTTCTCAATGCTATCCTTATTTTTCTTAGGATAATCTGGATCATCTTCTATCTCTTTATTTGATTTAAAGTACTCAAATATATCAGCAATGTTAAATATAGGTGATATATCCATTTCCTCTGGCAATTCTACTTCATAAGCATTTCCACTGTCAAACTTCTTCAGAATCTTACAAGGTCCAAACTTCTTCATTTTTAGCTTGTTGTAGGTACCAACTAGAAATCTATTCTTCTTCAAATGAATCATAACCTCATCTCCAACCTCAAATGATTTATGTCTCCTTCTCTTGTCTGCTCTTTGTTTATATTTCAGATTATTGTCCTCCAAATTCTTTTTAACTTCATCATGTAAAGTTCTCATGTATTCTACAAAATGATCAGCTTCAGCACTTCTTCTGGTCTCAGTAGGTAAATCTCTTAGCTCTATGGTTCCCTTAGGATGAAATCCATTAACAATCTCAAATGGTGTCTTCTTAGTGCTTCTATTCACTGAATTATTATATGCAAACTCTGCTTGTGCCAAAATCAAATCCCAATTAGTAGGTTTCTCTCCAACTAAACATCTCAACAAGTTTCCCAAACTTCTATTTACAACTTCAGTCTGTCCATCTATCTGAGGGTGAAATGTATAACTAAACTTCAAATTAGTATTCATCTTCTTCCAAAGTGTCCTCCAAAAATAACCAGTAAACTTAGTATCTCTGTCTGAAACAATAGATTTAGGCAAACCATGCAATCTTACCACTTCCTTGAAGAATAATTTAGCTACATGCAATGCATCAGATGTCTTCTTACAAGGTATGAAATGAGCCATCTTAGAAAATCTATCAACCACTACCAAAATAGAATCATTACCTCTTTGAGTTCTAGACAATCCAAGAAAAAAGTCCATACTCACATCTTCCCAAGGTCTATTAGGTATAGGCAAAGGTGTATACAATCCTGAATTCTGACTAGTTCCTTTTGCTACTTGACAAATTCTGCAACTTCTAACCATTCTCTATACATCTCTGTAAATTTGTGGCCAAAAGTATCTTTCTAAAATCAAATTCACTATCTTATCAATCCCAAAATGTCCAGCAAGTCCACCACTATGTTTCTCCTTCATTATGTTATCTCTCATAGATCCTCTAGGTATGCACAACTAAATTCCTTTAAACAACATGTCTTCTTGAATGAAATAATCAGACCACTTATCACTCACTATGTGTTCTTTACAAGCTTTCCAAGGCTCTGAAAAATCAATGTTAGCCTCATAAAAATACTTCAAATCATCAAAACCAAGTACTTCAACTCTCATTTCTATCAGCAAATTTATTCTTCTACTCAAGGCATCAACAACCTTATTTGACTGTCCACTTTTATGCTTTAGGAAAATATTTTGTTCTTTCGTTTCACTTGTAAATGTTTTATCATCAAACAAGCAAGCATACTCTGACTGTAGTATAGTGACCTTCATCAAACTTCTCTATCAAAGGCAATAACACTTGTTTCTTTCCATCCATCCAAATAGTATATTGATTCAATCTACCATCATGCAAAGATTTCCTATCATACTGCCAAGGTCTACCCAAAAGAATATGACAACAATCCATAGGCATAATATCACACAAGACTTCATCATGATAATTCCCAATTTTGAATTTAACAAGGCATTGCTCACTTACAAGTAGTTTATGCTCCTTCTGGATCCAAGCAATATGGTAAGTCTTAGGATGTTTCAATCTTTGCAACTGCAACTTGTTAACTAGCTCTTCAGATGTGAAATTATCAGAACTCCCACTATCAATGATTACCTTGCAACATTTATCAGTGATCTTACATTTGGTTCTAAACAAACTTTTCCTCAAAATAAGTTCCTCATCAACTTCTTCATTCCACAGGATCCTTCTTAGCATCAAGTTCTCACCATGTTTAGGTTCATTAGACATTTCCTCAACTTCTTCACAAGCCAAATTATTTCTACCATTACCTCTAGTCTTCTTTCCAGAGTTAGTACATTCAAAAGCTCTATGTCCTTCTTCACCACATTTGTAACAAGTACCTTTAAACCAAGATTTCTCTTCCCTTCTACCATTATTGTTATTCCTAGAGTAACCAGTATAGCTACCTCTAGAGTAATTACCTCTTTTAGTAGGCTCATCTTTCCATCCTTTATCTTGCACTGAATTTTTAGATCTACTACTTTCTCCATTAGATCTACCTCTACTTCTCTGAAATCTGCCACCTCTTCCTCTTTGTCTTTGATCATGTCTTTTTGTCAATCTTTCTTCAGCCTTCAAAGAAAATTGGTATGCTTCTTCCACACTATCAATCTTCACATAACTAATCTCATCTTGAATAGATGTCCTTAGGCCATTCAGATATCTAGCCACCTTCTCAACTTCATCATCCACATGTCTAGATCTGATATCCAATTTGTAAAATTCCTCAGTATATTCTTTCACACTCATGTTGTTTTGTCTCAGATTTTGCATCTTTCTCATCAGAATAAATTGGTAGTCAGCTGGAAGAAACTTCTTCTTCATCTTTCCAACCATCTTCATCCATGTTTTGATCTTTTCTTTTCCTCTCTTCTATCTCTCAGTTTGAAAATGATCCCACCAAAGAGATGCATGCCCTTTCAACTTTGTGACTGCTATCTTAACCTTCTTATTATCAAGAGTACCTTCATACTCAAAGTATTTATCCATCTCAAAGATCTAATCCAAAAGTGTATCAGTCTCAAGTCTTCCATCATAGCAAGCAACTTCAATTGCAAGTCTGGAGTTAGCCTTAGAAAAAACTCTCAAAAGTGTTTCCTCATCTTGTTCAACTTTAGGTTTAGCATTAGGTGTTTCTTCTTCTTCTTCATCACTAACATCTTCAAGATGTGCTCCTCTTCTCTGGGCTGTCTCTATAGCTTCAAGCCTAGTTGCAATTTGCCTCAACATATCCATGATAGCATTATCATTTCCTCTACCACAAACCATCTTGACAATCAGGTTCCAGCAAGATCATAACCTTCTACAAGTTATAGGTCAGATCTCAGATCTACCACCCTACAACCAAATCCAATAAGGTTCTCCATGATCCAATCCACAAGAAAGAAAGAACTCTGATACCACTTGACGCAGGGGTAGGGTAGATACAAGAAGAATCAAGTAGAATTGAGTCCACTTGAATCCATGACAAGCCCTTGCTCAAAGTTACACAATGGAAGGAATATAAATATCACATGAACATAATGGAACACAATGGATATGAGACAATCAACTAGCAGCAACAACAGAGAATTATATTATTTCTTTCAACATGCCCGGCTGTGAGGCCTTCCGGGTTTCGGCCTTATACAATGAGAATTATGAATTCAAAATTACAGCTTGCATCCTATCTTTTTCTCCAATGATGTATCTTGATAATAATTCTTATATCTCACCCATGATGATGCCCTAATACATCAATCTAGACCCCTTATATAGCCAGCTAAGCCACAGGTCGGCCAGTTAGGCATTTAATTACAATATAGGTCCAATCTCAAGATTTAAACCAAAACTAATGCTAGAATGAATATAAATTGATGTGTCTTTGGATTTAGGTCCTAAATTGACCCAAGAACATTAATTTAAGTGTGCAAGGTCCAAATGATCACATGGAACATCGCAAGAAGAAACACCACATGTTTCACCCAAAAACTGGCAGGAAATAGGTCCTAAGGAAAAATAGGCATAACTTTTTACTCATAATGAATTGGAGTTTTCTCTCTTGGGAAATGATATTAATTTAGGTTCAATTTAAGTCCTTAAGTTCACAAAATAAAAATCCTTATAGATCAAGGTTTCCAACATGAACAATCAGCACCAAAACTGCAGGAACCGCTCGGACGTGAAACTAGTAGAAAATAGGTCCTGTGCCAAAAAGGCCATAACTTTTGACTCATAATGAATTGGAAGCTGTGATCTTGGAAAATGGTATTAATTTAGGTCCTATTCAATTCCTTAAGTGAGAAAAATAAAATTCCTTATGGATCAAGAGAACCAACATGAACAATCAGCACCAAAACTGTAGGAAAACATTGTTCCGACAGCAAGGAAAATACCTGTAACTTTGAAACAGTCCATCCAAAATTTATGTGCTCATAGGAGAAGGTTCCCAAATAGGTCCTAAAAATAATGTAATCTTTGCACACCATGAAACCATCAAATGCAAAGATATAAAGAAAACAACAACAAACAGGTACAGAAATCAGAAAATGTTTTTGGTTGATGCAAGATTGCCAAAGACCCAAGATGCTCCTGCATCAGACTGGGATTTCATGATGAAATCATGTCAAAATAAGGTGAATACAAGATATATTATGTCAAAAAGCTTCATGCATGCTTGATTAGACTAGTTAAGGAGAACCGAACTATAGAGATTACCGAGCGTGAGAAAGCTATTACTGAGAGACAGTAAGTTACTGAATATTAATTGAAATAGAATTGAAATATTGATCAGAAGATTTGAATGAGCTTAACATAGATCTAATAATCTACAATTGAAGTTGAGTTGTAATCAGATCAACTGTTGTTTCATTTTAACCATTGTAAATAGAGAAATCTCTTAATAGAGTGGACTAGAAAGTCTTGTAATGTCATTCATAGAGTGTGCATTGTTTATCCTATCAACCCCATAGTGAATTCTTCTTAGATGATAATGGTTGGTCTAAAATCCTCTAACAAGGTCACACCTCATAGTGTGTTTGTAACCTTTAACAGGGTTGGCTCTTCACTGAACTCACTTCAGAAGAGTGAACAATTTTTGGGTTACCATTCCCAGGTGGTTTTTCCCTTCACAGGGTTTCAATGTTAAATCTCTTGTGTTATCTATTGATTGTGATGATTCTTTGTTATCATACTTTACATGTTTCATATTGGATTTGATCCATAATCATTATATGTTATTAACTGGTAATTGATAAAAGCACAGACATAATACTATTTTAGTTTACAAAGTTGTAGAAGTTTTAGTAAATTATTTTTGGATATACATTTCATGATTGGGACTGTGGATAACTGATTCACCCCCCTCTCAATTATTCTAACAATTTGTATCAGAGCATTGGTTGCTTGTAATAGAGTTTTAAGGACTTCAGCATAAAGATCTCAAAATGTATAAGAGGGAAGTGCCAAAGCTAAAAAAAGATAACTTCACAGTATGGCAAAGCTGAATGAAGCTGCATGTATCTAGAATTGGAAATTCTACCCTGACACTAATGGATAATGGCTACATTACACCACCCACTAGTCCCTTGACCCTTGATCAACTGAGAGATAGGAATGAACATAATGTCACTATGATGGAGATTGATGTTGCCTATACCGATGCCAAATTTGAAGATATTAAAAATTGCACTACTACTAAAGGTATGTGGGATAAAATTTCTCAAGTTTATAGTGGTGATGTGAATGTCGAAAGAGCTAGAGCTGAAAGCTTAAGGGGTAGATTTGATGATATGAAGATGAAGGAAGGTGAAAATATTGTGTAGTATACAAATAGACTAAAAGAGGTAGTACATGCTATTAGAGCATCTGATGGTGTTATTGATGAAGAGACTATGGTAAGAAAAGTTCTGAGAACCTTATTGCTGGTTTATGCAATCAAAATATCTACAATTCATGAAACAAGGTCTGCATTTGATAACAACCTTACTCTTGATAATTTGATTGGTAAGCTTACAACCTTTGAACTAAATAACTTTGACAATAGTGTTGTACCATCTATTGAATCTGCTTTTATGTCTTCTCTAAATATTGGTAATTCTAGTAGAAGAAATAAGAATGATGATAGTGATAGCAATACTGATGATGAGCTTGATGAACTTGAAGCTCTTATGGCCAGAAGGTTACCTAAAGGTAAAGGAAGGTATAGAGGTAAATTAACTTTAGCAAGATTTAATTGTAAAGAGGTTGATCATATTATTGCTAGATGTCCACATAGGAAAGATGATGATAGAAACAAACACCGATCTGGTGAAGGAAGCTATGGGAGAAGAGGCAACATAAGTTACTGACACTACAAAAAAGACAATCAAGACACTAATGATAAAGGAAAGAAGGTGTGCTACATTGCAGAAGAAGATGTCACTGATACTGACACTGATGAAGATGTGGAGGTAGTATTTTTTGTAATAAAGGATGACTCAGAGGAAGATGAGAGGTATGTAGAGACAACACTTATCTTTAAGTTAATAAAAATGATACATGGATCACAGATAGTGGCTGTACACATCACATGACTAGTGATGAAGAGAAATTTGATCATCTTGAAGAACACAATGGAGGTGTTGGTGCTCAAAAATGCTGATCATTTTGAGGCCAACTAACAGGCACAATAGATGCCTTTGCAATTTTGGTTCGATTGAACCAAGGCTGGTAGGCCTAAATTGAATATACTGTCTAATTGCATAAACAACAAAATTTCTTCCAAAGAGGTTCCTGATCCTTGGAAGATAAAGTACCTGAATATCCTAATTGGCAGATAGTTAGATATTTAGACTAATGCTATGAATTAATGATAAACCTAATTTAATGCTTGATAAATAAGATAGCAGATTATAAATGTACTTCACAGAAAAAAAAAATGACAAAATCAAATGAACAAATATACCAGTGTCTGATGCCAAATTGAAAATAGAGTCAAATACATTCAATACTACATGTAACTAGAGATAGTCTTAAGATAACTCATTTCTGCAGAATGAGACCATCATCCTACAAGCTTCTATTTAAACAAAACTTTACAATGATTCATACAATAGGTCCTATGGTTTTTAACTCAACTTAAGAGCCCGAAAGGAAACAAAAATAGGTTCTTAGACCATGCTATCATTATTCAAATTGTACAAACTGATCATACATGAATGCATAAAATAGAAAGCATAATAGGATACCCTGGTTAGAGAATAATCCAAGAAACCGACTGAACATAAAAACTATATAATCAATAGGGTATAAGCACTTATCAGATATCCATGCACAAGATCTTGAGACATTAAATTTAAGTTCGTGAGAAGGTAGATTTTTTGTCGTCATTCACTGTGTTCTTGTTTACGGTATGAACTATTATAAATATATTTGCCAATGGTTCCCTGTGAAAGGACATGCCCTTTCACAGGACCTAATCCTAGTAACTAACCCTAAAATACATAATAAACCATAATAATGGTTTTTAGGAATATTTCCCATACAAATATATTAATTTATTATTCTTTGGTGTTTCGTGCATAATAATCTAATATTTAATTTCCTACACAAAAAAACCTATCATTAGATAGTCATAAAACCTAAAATAAAAAATCATCATATTCATAATGTATTAGGTTTTTATAAAGACCACTATCATTCATTTATTAATTAATAATAAACTCATGCCATAATCTATAATTGTATTTTGATAAATAAAGTGGAGCGTAAAAATTAAACATTAGTCATAAGTTGCCCATATTAATTATCAAAACATAAGAAATTTTATTAATAAGACAATACTTAAAACATTTATAAATTATGACCTTGTGTTTAGAATTTTACTTTTATGTTCAAAATAAGACATAATGTATTTATATTAAAATATATTCATTTCACAAACATAATGCAATAGAAATATTTTAAAAACATTAGGGTAGAGAGTTTTATAATTCACCCTTAAAAGAGGGAATTTACACTAAATTTATAATAATATTTAAATAACTTCACATAGGGCAAGTACATTATTTTTACAAAATAGCCACCCTAATATTACAAAATATTTCTAATGTAAAATAATGCTACAACCAATATATATAAAAATACAAGTAGTTTTGGAAATCTAAAATAATCTCACCTTCTAAATAAAAATTCTAAAATGTACATATTAATAACTTACTTAATTTACAAAATGAAAAGTTAAAATCAAATTAAAGAAAGGTAAAATCATTAATACCCACTTTACCCTAAAATCAACATAAAAGGAAAAGGTGAAAAAGTTACATTTAGGGATTTGGAACTAAAAAGTAAATATCAATTAATCATTATACAGACCCTAAATATATATGAAAAATCAACTTACATTATACACAACTAAAATTCAATAAAAATGCAATAACACTAAAATCTTTTCACCTTAAAAAATATTAATGTTAAAAATATAACCAAGGTGAAAATATCAAATTACATGTAAGGATATGAAAATTAGAAAGTGATATGAAATTACATCAAAACCCTAAACAAATTAATATCTATCAAATAATACATTTACTTCATCATATGTTTTTTACTTTTAGGGTAAAACACAAGTTAAGAATGAAAATAAATATTAGTGATTACAACATACAAAATTTCTCTCTAATAAACAATATTTGTTTTAATAATTTATTTTAAGGAAATAGGATTACCTTAAATTTATACATTTATTTACATACACACTCTCGAAGAATAATTTAGAGCAATTGGTAGGGGTAGGGTCGGGTAGTTAGGTAGGAAAAGGAATGGGTCGAGAGGTTGAGTGTTCAACTCCCTCTCCCCATTCTTTTTCCTAAAATTAGAAAAATAGATAAGTACATAAATAAAGTAATAATCACAATTTTTAATTTTAAAAAGATAATTATGGAAGAGATAACTCCCTATGTAAGAGGTTGTCTTTATTTCTCACCTGCACATAAAAACAGAGATAAATAAGTATTTCCTCATAACCCTCTCGAAGAAAACAAGTAGACTAACTGGTTAGGGGGTAGGAGGGTAGATAGGTAGGAAAAAGGTCAGCTTGAGAGGTTGAGTGTTCAACTCCCTCTCACCGCCTTTTGTTCAACTTTTTTTTTTTTTTTTGGGGGATTATTATTATCTAAAAAAAATGTGCATAAAATAAAGAAATTTACAACCTACAAATAAAAAACACACACACCTTTTATCCATTTTTATTTTTTATAAAAGGAAATCTGTAAAATATGACAATTATGTATTATACTTCCTTGACGTCCTGCTCCTTGAGGAGCTTGAAATTTTTGATGTCAACAGTGGCTCTTTTTGGGGATGTGCATTCATGCTTGGATGCAACAAGATCCAAGTTGTCTCTAGAGAAGTAGACCATAGTGAGAAAAGAAACATGATGTTTTAAACGAAATAAAAGCAGTAATATACAAGTTTAAAGGATACTTCCTATTTTAAGAGAAAAATGGCTTCAAATATTGACCACGAGTAGGAAATTCCTGGATGACTTCATCAGTGTCCTATAGATAATATGAATTCTCACATGCTTTCGAAACTACCATGTAAGGTCCTAGCCATAATGCCTTGAACTTACCATGTTTTCCTTTCTCTTGGTCTTTTCCATTCCATTTCAATACCCAATCACCTTCTCTGAAAGGTCTATCAAACGCTCTTTTATCATGCAAGGTCTTAATCTATTTTTGTTGATGAAGATTCCTTTCTTGTGCCATTCTTCTCATCTCATCTAACTTTGATAACTAGCTCAAACAGTCTTCCATAAAGTTTACATCCTCAAGCTCTTCTTCTTGAATGAATTTGTATACTGGCAAGAGATTATTCAATGGTAACCTCGCTTGTTTTCCATAAACCAACTCATAAGGAGAAAACCCTGTCGATCTCTTCACTATTACTTTGTTTTCCCATAAAGCTAGATTTAGCTTAGAGTCCCAAGCTTTTTTATTGTTACTCAACATTCTTCTGATAATCTTTAGTATGTTCTTATTGCTTGATTCTGCCTGACCATTCCCTTGAGGATGATATGGAGATGAGTATGATAAGTTGATGCCATATTTTTCACAAAATTCTAAAAATTCCTTAGATCTAAAACACATTCCATTGTCACAAAGAATCTTATAAGGTACTTCGAATCTAGTAAGTATATTGTCAGTCAAAAACTTGATGACCACCTTGCTTGCGGCCTGCCTTGTGGGTATATTTTCAACCCACTTTGTAAAGTAGTTTGTCACAACCAATATGCATTTGTGTCCTCCACTTGAAGCATCTGCAATTTCCCTGATAAAGTCTATTCCCCACATTTTGAAAGGTTACTCAGTCTATAATGGAATAAGGGGTAAAGCAGCATTGTACTTCAGTTTCCCAGAGAACTTCTGACAGGACTCACACTTTCTAACATAATCATAACAATCCTTGAAAACATGAGGCCAGCTTTCAATATCTTGTGAGATGTTGTCTTAGCCAAAAAATGACCGCCGCATACCCCATCATGTAAATATTTAACAACTGACTTGGCTTGATAGGTGTCTAGAAAAAATAAGAGGATACCATCATTATTTTTCCAATATAGGTCTCCTTGAATTAGCACATATCTGGATGCTTGTAACCTTATAGTTCTTTTCTGATTATCATTTAGACCTTCTTGACACTTCATATGCTTCAAGAAGTATACTATGTCTGTGTACCATGGACAATGCTCGATACTCATCTCTGCCTTTTCTAAATCTACTTGGTTTACTTGTACCGCATCCAAATTTGTTTCTGCCATAAGCTTAGCCAATCCTTGTCCTCTGATTAACTTAGTGATCTAAATATCAATATCAAACTCTTGAATTTGATTTATCCATTGACATCTTTTCCTTGTAACCTTTGATTGTCTCAAGATATCCTTAGTCACTGCATTCGGCACGTATGCCACAATCTTAGCTCTAACTAGATAAGGTCTGAATGATTTCACTAATTTAACCAACGCATAGGGTTTCTTTTCATGTATGTCATAACTTAGCTCAGAACATTTAAGAGTTTTACTAAAGAATGCTATTGGTTGCTCATATCCTTCGTCATTTTTCTATAACAAGATTGCTGCTATGGTGTGGAAAGAAGCAAAGGAGAACAACTGAAATGGTTTGGAAAAATTAGGAGACTTCAAAACTGGTGCTTCCTCGATTTCTTTCTTGATATTGGAAAATGCTTCTAAAGCCTCATCTATCCAATTTATAACTGCATCCTTTTTTAACATCTTTGCAATAGGTTTTATGATTTCTAAAAAATTTGGGAGAAATCATCTTACAAAGTTGATTTGCCCAAGGAAAGATTGAATTCCCTTAACATTTTTAGGGATTAGAACCCTATCAATTGCTTCAATTCTTTCTGGATCTATTTTGACTCCTTCCTTGGAAACAATATGACCAAGGAGTTTACCCTCAGTTACCTCAAAATGTCATTTCTTTGGGTTTAAGGATACTCCATATTCAAGGGCTCTTTTGAAGATTTTCTCTAGATGCTTGCAATGATCTTCTACTTTCTTGGAATAAGCTGTGATGTCGTCCTGATATATTACCATGATAATATCAATGAAATCCTCAAAAGCCACATCCATGGCCCTCTAAAAATTAGCTCCTACATTCGTAAGCCCAAATGTCATTCTTGCATAAACATATGTACCCCATGGCGTAGTGAATGTTGTTTTGTATTGTTCTTCCTCTTTAACTTTAACTTGATTGTACCCAGAGAACCCATCCATCATGGACAATAATTCATTTCCTGTAACCTTCTGTAATAATGCTTCCATGTTTGGTAATGCATAAGTGTCCTTTAACAAAGATATGTTCATATTTATGAAGTCCACACAAAGCCTAATATCTTCATTCTTCTTCCTAATAGGTACCAAATTTGAAACCAAAGTAGAGTGTCTAATCGTCTTTATGATACCGGTATCCCTCATCTTAATGAGTTCCTCCTTCATCTTAGGAGCCAAAGTCAGATTGATCAGTCTTTGCCTTTGTCTAAAAGGCTTTGCATCAGGTCTTAAGGGTATTTCATGTTGGAACAAGTCCTCTCTATAAGCCTTAAGGTCATCATAGGACCAAGCAAACACATGTCTATATTTTCTTAACAAACTAACAATATCAGATCTAATTTTAGGAGTTAACTTTTTACCAATGAAAATTTCTTTAGGAGTATGTTCATTTCCTAAATTTATCTTTTCCACTTCCTCTATATTAGTATTTTCCATTTTAACCTTATTACTAGAATCTCTACTATCAAACATTTTTTCTAGTGTAACAAGCCCCTTAGGAATTTTATTAGTTTTAAGTTGAATTACATTTTTTCCAAATAAAGTATCCTTGTCATCTATCATTTCAACATAAGTATTTAAATCAATGATTTGATCCTCGTACCTTTCCCCACATGCAAGAAACTTTATGATGTCTGTATCATTATCAAAGATTTGCCAATTATGAACATTATCAGGTATTGATGGCCTTGGTTTGATCTCTACCTGTGCAATATCTTCACATGGGACATCATTATGCTTAACTGCTAGGTTAGCCATCAAGTCAGCAAGAATATTCTCAGATCTATCTATCCATGTTATTGAAAAAGCATCAAAAAATTCTATGGAATCCCACACTTCATTCTTGTACCTTTTTAGGGTATGATTCTTAGTAATAAACTTATCCCTAATCTGAGATACAATTAATTTAGAGTCACCATAAATAGAAAGAATTTTGATACCATGCTTACTTGCTATTTTGAAACCTAGTAGGAGTGCTTCATATTCTGCAGTGTTGTTAGTACATTCAAATCCTAACAAAAATGAATATTTAAAAGATTTCTCATTTGGGGATATAAACACTACACCTACTCCATTACCATTTTTACTACATGATCCATCAAAACACATTTTCCAAATGAGATCATTATTTTCCTTAGCACATATTTCAATAGGACTAGTATTTTCAATGAGATTTTTATGAATTCTTACCTGAAAATTCTCCATGTCGGTGTGGCAGAAGTGCATAACCTGGCTTGGATCAACATCTTTGATGATGTAAGTAGATCTTGGTTCTCTATCAATCCTTAAAACCCTATCATTCACTGGGATAGAAGCATAAGATAGATCTAATTGAATATTTCCACCTACTAAATTAGACCACTATCTAGATAATAGCATTCCATAACTAGGTGGTACTTCTACAACAGTAATGTCTATTTTATAAGATTTTTCAGGACACGAAGGGAACTTAAACTCAACATTTTTCATTATTCCAATAATTAGAACTGACCTATTGTCCATAGCATAACACTTTCCATAAGTAGTATCCACATTCATTCCTAATTCTTTCATTACCCCATGAGGCATAATATTAACTGCTACCCCAGAGTCTAACATATAATTTTTAACCAATTTATTGTTTATCAACAAAGATAGAAAGGATCTACTTTAGTAGCATCTTCACTAATAGAAGTTCCTAGGTAAATAACTGGTAATTCTTCATTATCTTTTTGTTCCTTTGCATCTTTTTTAACCACATCATTTATTAACTTGATCATTTCATTCCTGCAATCAGTTAATTTAACTATTTCCATTAGAGGGATAGAAAGTTTCACTTGAGATAATGCTTGAGACATAAATGAAGTATAGTTTGAAATTTCCTTACCATTGCTCTGTTTGTCCATGGATCTACTTATCTTTGATGTTTGATCAACCTACCTTTTAGGGGCATCTGTCTTTTCCTTCTTTATCTCAGCATTCTTGTTTGAAATTTTGTACATCCCTGCTGCTTGTTCATTTCCTGAGTTCACATTCTTGTTTCTCAAGTGATAATTGCTAAGCACTTGTTCCATTGCTACTACAGTGTAAGCCTCTCTTTCCTCTCTTGTTTTCCTCCTAATAACCAGACTCTTATCATCATCTAAGAAGACTTGCTGCTCCTATTGGTATCCCAACCTCCTGTAGCTTTCATCTGGCATGTATTCCCCATCTGAATCATCACTATCTCCTGACCAAAAGGTTGTGGATGAAAGAGCATTTATCATAGGCCTCTCTTCATATCCCTTGTTTTCTTCCTCCAAAATCTTTTGTGCTATAAGGCATTGATCCTAAGGATGAGGCATTTTACAAATTTCACACCACAACTCATCCCCTATGAAATGATTATTTTTCTTGAGAGGATTTAGAGTGTTTGTCTTCTTTTTTAAAGGCTTTCCATCTTTCCATTTTGTATGATAAGGCATGTCCTATAACCTGTACTTATCATTTCTATTGAAATTTCTATCCTGTCTTCCTACTTGAAAGTGACTTTTGTTTGGTTGCAAATTATTCATCAAACTTACTAATTCCTCCATTTTATCACTTTCACTATTCTTTTTAGGGACTGTAGGATCGAATAGCTTAGGATCACTTCTTTTATCAATTCTTCTAGAAACTATTCTATTGTTCTCAATATTCAATGCTATTTTGAAAGCCTGTTGTAGAGTTGCTAGGTTATGAGACCTTATTTCATAATTCATCTTGACATCAAAAGCTTTCAAATAAAAGGTAATTAGAAAGGAGTCAAAAGGGTGGATATCTTTTGGAATCTTGTTCAACACCTTGTTAAATCTCTTATTAAATTCCTTTACTATTTCATTCATATTTTTCCTCATAGTGGTTAATTCATGAGTTGCAAAGGATGGATCTCTTTGATCCCCAAATTCTTCAATAAACTGATCAACAAAGCTTTGCCAACTGATTATTGATTTGTCTGGCAAATTTTGATACCACTCATCTACACTATCCTTGAGTGAAAGAACTAGCATTTTCATACGCATATCTTCGTAGGTAATGTCGAATTCATTAACAATATTTTTCACATTTATGACATGTTGTTCAGCTAACTAGGATCCATCGCCAGTAAACTTGGGAATTGTAGTTTTTAATTTATTTGGTATAGGGTTAGGACAACAAATAACATTTGAAAAATCCAATGGTTTATATCTCTCATTTACTTCCTGAGATCTGGCACCAAATAAATTTTGATTATTATTATTCTGAAAATATTGATCTTGGGAAATAGGGTTACCTCTCTGGTATTGATTTTCCAAATTACCATATTGGCCACCATGAGGCTACTGAGCCACATTCATTCAATTTGGCATCTCTCCTTTGTGTTGTCGATGTTGTTGTGGTAAAGAGTTCCCAAATCACTGATTTGTGCCCATAGTATAGCCATCTGGATGTATTGAGTTCTGTGTTTGCTATGCATGACATTGTCATGTCTGAGCTCTTCCATGCTGTGGATTACCATAATAATTTTTTCCTTGTCCTTATGTGTAATCTTTGCTTATATTATCAATAGGAGGATTAAAAATTTGTGCCCCACCATGACTCTATGCATGGTTTCCTGGATATGCATGTTTTCTAATATTTTGGCCATGATTATATTCATTTTCATTTTCAATATATTGATTATGCATTTCATTTCTTTTGGTATTAATATTTCCAAAATAATTACTTCGTTGTGGAAAAACATCTTCATTCACATTTCCAAAATTATCGTGAATATTATTATCACCAAAATCATTTTTACTATGCCCAAACTTGTAAATATTACCTGGCATATGTTTATCTCTAGTCCCTCTATGTCCACCATACTGGGCATCACACATTTGATATCCATCTGTTGTTTTATCAAACCGGTTATTATTGTAAATACCATATTCACCCTTTTTCTATGCAAATTGATATTTAGGGCATGTGTGAACCCTCATGTGCTGGTATTATGTATTGTCAGCATGAAGATCATCCTTTTGCGCAGAGTAATGAATTCCTTTTGGCTGCTCACACAAGTACTCAAAATGCTTAGCTTTACCATTTTGTAAATTATTATGCTGGTAATTACTTTGCTATGTGAATTTCTCTCAGTGTATTTTATTTTGGCTATAATTAATATTATGCACCTCATGTTGTTGATTATTGCTATTTCTCAGCATATTTGTCTAGTGATTATTAGCACAACTCTCATGTACATTATTGCTTTGCTGTTCATAAATACACTCATCATTATTGTTTGGATATTCATGTGGATCTCCATGCTGAGGGTAATATATTTGTTGATGATAATACACATTTTTATCTTGATTTCGATTATAAATTCCATCACTTTGGAAAACATTTTGGTTAATTTGAGCATTGTCATTATGCTTTATGTTAATGTCACCTTCCCCCTGTGCAGATTTTGGATTATGCATCTGCTTGTGACAAATATCTTTCAGATTGTTTGCATCTCCTTTCACTTTGTCTTCCTCTCCCTGCGCAAAACAATACTCCTTCCTTTGTCGTTGCTACATGCCAAGATGACACTTGTCTAGGGGTTGCGCATAAGCCCTAGCATGCTGGCGATAAACAATACTTTGGTGATACTTTTGTTGTGCAGGCAGATTTACTTCATGATCATTGTTGTCTTGTTGTGCATCCTCATTACACATGTTTTGGATATCGGGATAGATTGCATTGGGCATTTGCATATAATGCATTTGTTGAGGCATATTTTTTCCATGTGCATTATACCCATAATTATGTATATATTGTTGTGCACAATGATTTGTTGCATGAATAATCTCCAAGCTATTATCATCTTTACCCAGTCCACAATTTACACAAGGCTACTCACACAAATCTTTGGATTGAAAATGATGTTTATTCTCACATTTCTTATTGTAGATAGCATGTTTGATGTTATATGAGCGTACATTATCTGTGGTTTTCTACAATTCCTTACGCAGATTTGTTAGCAGTGTATCATCATGTGTTCCTCATATTTTTATGTGTCTCTTCCTCAGGCACATGCAAAAACATCTACACAAGCTAGTGCTTTCGATGAGCATTATTTGGGTGATCATTTTCATAACACATGCCTTGCACATGTCAATTTGGGTTAGTCAAATTATCTATATTATGTAATTCATAATTATCATGACCTCCCATGTCACGAGCCATATCATTATCCCATTGGTTATTTGGCTTAATGTAATGCTTCTCCATATTAATTAAAATGGATGCATTTTTAACTTGCTGAGTTCTATAATATCCTTTATTTTTATTTATCGAATTCATATGTTGTTTATTATTTTGTTTCTTATAAATATTATTATCACATACGTCCTCTTCATTCTGCGCAAAATAGTGACTGTCTTCTGGCTGTTCATGTGAATCTCCAATGTGCTAGTGTTGAGAGTTATGGGCATGAAGGTTAGCATTCTTCTACGCATGTAAGCATAGATTATTCTACTTACTTTCATTATTTTCATGATACACATTATGTGTATTTTGAAATCCATAAAATTTTCTATTATATTTTTCATTTATTGAGTTCCCGTACTGTTCATGTGTGTGCTTAGATTGGTTATTGTATGTCTTGTTATCTACCTCAACACCTTCTACTTCTTCCTGTGCATATTTGTAACCACAAGTTTGCTCACATGGATAATATACTTCCTCAGGCTAAGTGTGGACTCTAGACTATAGTGCATCCTCTCACGCAAGTTGATACACATTCTGGTGCAATACTCTAGACCTTTGTTTGAAGCAATGTTGTTGATCTAGCACATCATTCTTTTGACAATTGTTAATGTGCCACCCATAAACCTTATTTCTTTTTGGCTCATACATGTTGGAATATTGTAAATTTTCTTGCATAGACTGCTGAAACATGCCAGTATTCTCAAAGCTTTGGCCATCTTGATATTTTGCTGGTGCATCTCCTTTATAGTAATTTTCTCCACCAATTGAATGCTGATTTGGCAGTTCCCTGTTTAAAGGGAAATAAGAACCATTATTATTTTTCTCATAAATTTTAGGGTGTCCATCTTTATTATAATAATGAACCTCCATTTTGTTACTTATATTTCTTTGCATATTGTCATTATGATTTTGCCTAGACCTATTGAAATTATAATCAAGTTGTCCATTATTATTTCATCGTTGTGAACCTTCATCATACTGGGGGTGATTATGTTCATCACTATTAAATAAACTGTAAGTATTTTTATAATGCACAAGCTGTCTTTGCAACTTATTCAAATCATATTCATTATCCTAACCATTATTCTGATCATTTTCATTTCTTCCTATCCTTTGTGCACTATCATGAACATCACAAGGATCATTAATATCTTTCAACCTATTATTTAGGTCACACATTGGATTAGAAAAAGTATTAAACCATTCACTATCATCTCCTATGGTTTTCCCTTCTTTGTCTATTTTAAACATAGGGTTAGTGGCATTGTCCTGAATAATGTGACCACTATTTTTTCTATGAGGAGGAGTGTAGACCGGCACCTAAATGTTTCCATCTGCACCTTCATTGTTATTTACTTTTGCATTTTCACCATCACTTCCATCAGGTGAAATAAGGTTTTCCCTTTCTATTCCTATTCTCCTAAGAGCTTCGTTCAGTTGTCTTCTGAGGGCTTTGAGCATCTCCTTATCTTGATGCTCCAATCTAATCATCCCCTCAACTATATCATCCATCTACCTCTCCCTTTGTTCCTTCTCACACATGACCTCTTCACTATTATTCCTTGGGTTACAGTGATCTGAAGTTGGGAACTGCTCACAAGCAAATTCCTGACCTTTATCTTTGTTAGGTTACTTTTCAGGATATACATATAACATCTTCTTCTTTGATTTCTTATTTCTCCTACTTAGTTTCAATTCAAAGAATGAATTGTTCTTTAGGGACCTTCTCCCTAACATAAGCTTTTCTTGATACTGTATTCTAGACTTGCCACCTCACTTCCTATGAGGAATTAATAACTATTCTGAATCCTTCTTCCCAATAGAGTCTTTACAACACTAACCAGAGATTTTGAAACTAACTTTCACTAATAGGTATCCCCAAAAGAGTCACCAATTTGTTGGTGCTCGAAAATGATGATTGTTTTGAGGCAAACTAATAGGCACAATAGATGCCTCTGCAATTTTGGTTTGATTGAACCAAGGCTGGTATGACTAAATTGAATATACTGTCTAACTGCATAAATGACAAAATTTCTTTCAAAGAGGTTACTGATCCTTGGAAGATAAAGTACCTGAATATCCTAATTGGTAGATAGTTAGATATTTAGACTAATGCTATCAATTAATGCTAAACCTAATTTAATGCTTGATAAATAAGATAGCAAATTAGAATTGTACTTCACAGAAAAAAATAAATGATAAAATCAAATGAACGAATAGACCAGTGCCTGATGCCAAATTGAAAATAGAGTCAGATACATTTAATACTACATGTAACTGGAGATGGTTTTAAGATAAATCATTTCTGCAAAATGAGACCATCACCCTATAAGCATATATTTAAACAAAACTTTACAATAATTCATACAATAGGTCCTATGGTTTTTAACTCAACTTAAGAGCCTGAAAGGAAACTATTATACACTAAGTTTTCACCCTTGTTTCAAGCTCTCTTGGTCTTGATAACCTAGTATAACATGGGAATCATCCCCAGGTGTGGGACCTATGCTAACTAAGATGAGACCTCCAGGTTCTAGGCTGGTTCCTCTTGGATAATCACCTTAATTTGCTTCTTTGACAGGAAAGTAAATCTTTGAGGGAAAAGGGATAGAAGGAATGCTGGAAAGGGAAATGACTTGAAAAAGAAAACTACCTACTAGGTGATACACTGAAAATATAGTATGAATTACAGTATAAAGAATGAACTTAGCACACAATCTTAAGTCTAGGAGATCACAACTCACTAAATAGGTTTGCATTAATATTTCATAGAGGGGTCTGCAATAGAGAGATGCTATGCAGGGAAAGAGAGAATTTCACAAGGCAATAGCACTCCTAAGAGCTTAAACACAAACTATAACCTACAAATAAACATTCACCTCTGCAATTGGGTATAAGAATGAGATAGGTTCCCAGGGGTGGAAGTATACCCACAAGAGCATTCAAATTAGATCATTCACAAGCATACACATAGACTACAGAAAGAAAGAGGGATCAATAACCCTAAGATACCACTAAAAACATTCAAATACTTCAATTCAATAAGAGAGAATTTAGACAAGGAAGCATAAGGACAGAGAAGATGTCACAAAATACCTCTACAATATCTAAATAATCAATGGGAGATTACAAAATGTAGAAAACCAGAGGGTGGAAAAAATGCCACAGATAACTTTCTAAGAAAGAGAACTTTCTTCTTTACAAAATGTGAACTCTCTCTCCCAAAAGTTCCAAAAAAAAACATGTATACATCTCCTTTGCACGTAGGTAGGAGTCAAAAAACCTAACTAGGGTTACATAGATTTGACATATAATAATTAGAAACCCTAAGCCTCTCATGTCTGATCATAAATGTGTCTTTGAAAATATCATGGCTGATCAGATATCAACTATCTTTGTGTGCCCATGCCTGTACTGAATCTGCCTATAGACAAGCCACCTTGATCCATCTACCACCTTGCAACTCAACCCTGCCATGAATATTTACAATTGAAGTATAGAAGTCCATAGGTGGCACCACCTTTAATGTTTCTTTAGTGCAAGAACACTGACTTGGTACCCTAAGAAATTAGATAGGATGGCCATAAGATCTTTTAATCACCATCCCAACTGCAACTGTCTTGAAGAATTCAATTTGAGCTACCCATTTTGTCGCAATCGACCGCTGGATCAAAACCCTAGAAAAAACCCTGTGAAAGATATTTAAATTTGAAAATAATGGCTAGCGGGTCTAATTTTAAAATGTGGCCATTGATATCATCTTTTTTTGGTAGATGAATGGCCCAGACTAACTTTGTGACAGTCGCAAACCCTCTAAAAAGTCAAATGCCACCTCACTAGTCAGAACCAATGAGAAGAAAACACTTTAGCAACATGTAGCACATCAAACCCATGACCCACTAAGATTCTCATTGGATGGTGGTCACATGATCGTATGGGCTCAGAAGATTCCATCAGATCATGCACCCATTGTAGATCATACTTCCCTACCACCCACTCAAGATACTCAAACCCACTGTCAAATGCCACTTGTAATACTTAGTGACCAATCGAAAGCAATCGCGTCAGTGCCTCTTGGCAAAACAAACCCATGGTAGAGCCTAAACACTTGGAAGATCGAATGGTCATCATATGATCTCATAGGGTCAAGAGATTCTATGAGATCATAAGACAATCGTAGATCTTAATCTTTCTTGACATTCCTACAGATCCTCTAACAATGGTCCCACTGATAGGTCCCAGTCACTGCTTGGTTGACCAATAAAATGCGAGCATGTTAGAAAGAAAGGATCCACCTGAAAGAGCCCTGGTGATAAAGCAAGATCAATGGTTTTCACATGACCTCATAGGCTAAGAATATTCCATGAGATCATACGCCAACCATTAGATCTTCTTAGAAAGATAGTGCATTGGGCCCACCCTAACACAGCTTCACATCATGAGCTCCTCAACCAATTAGGGTTAAACACCTTAGACCAAATGGTGGTGGACCCATTGACAACCTATAGTGCTATACTAAAAGGAAGATCGATAGCCATCGCTATGCCATGATCTTAAAACACTTGCATCTTTGCTATACAGAATAGCGGTGACCATCAGATTTGATCCACACTTAGCCTCTTCAAAAACTGAAACTACGGTGATAAACATTAACCACCCACTAGATCGCTAAGTGTTAGGGCTTTGAACTCCAGGAATAAGAGACTTGGTGACTAAAGGATTTTAAAATGCACATGCAAAATGAAAGTCTTAAGTGGCCCAAAAAGGTAATGAAGAATTATAATAGGCCAAAGGGTTTTTTAGGGATTTTTGCTACAATGGCTACTTTTATGAATTTTAACCTAGGTCATTGATGCTAGAGATAGAACAAAATGCTGCAAAGACTAGGGGAAAGATCCTAAACCAATGAATTTTTTTGGAGGTGTTCAACAAGGCTTAAAGCATGAGGAACTGGGATTAAATTTAGCCTATGACCAAAATGAATGGATATGAAATTTTGGGCAACATTTTGGCAATTTTTGTTGGATGTCAGCCTGCTACACATTCAAACTAGTGGCCTTGACATATTCATTGGGCATGGAGTCATCACTTGAACACATAACCTTGATAGAGAGACAAACTAGGAACCAGAGGAGAAAAATTGTGCATAGGCACTTCTTGGAAAGTAGGAAAACTAACCTAGAAAGTAGGGACAAAAACAAGAAACATATTTATAGGGCTTTAAATGGAATCCATTCACTGATATATGTTAGGAATAAGGTGTCTCAACCTTGGATAATTCCTATTCTTATTATTTGTTTTGTAAATATATTTTTTGCAAATAATGTAATTAAGTGTGAGTGTACATGTCTAGTTGGCATGTTGATGTGTCACTCCACTTGATGTGTCAGCATCTTGTGCGTAAGGAGATCATGACTAAAATGGTCATGACGGATTCCTATGATGCATAAGAACTATTTAAGGAATGTGCTATGATAGGTGTAAGAGCATCTTATGACTTGGGCCTATTTGGGTGCCCAAGAAGAAGTGGTTGGTGTGTGTAAGAGAATATGCCAAAAATAAGTTGGTATGATAGATTCTCTTACACTTCTCTTGTGACCATTATTTTTGGTGGATTGTATGACAAGCTGTCATAGTCTATTCTAGGGATGGATGCCTATTCTTGGGATTGCATGTAACAACTATGTACATGTGGCTTTGTGCATGGGTCTTGGTGGTTGTGCCTATTTTTGGGTCCAGAGGAGTCTATATATATGATGCTGCTCCTATGGGAGAGATATAACAAAAATTTAAGTCTTGTTGGCTTTGTCTCTCATTTCCTGAAAGAACTTGCATTGCAAGTGTATTGTAATCTTTGTGTTGAAGATAATACATTGTGCAGGTTTTGGAGTGCTGGGGTTTTTTACCGAAAGGTTTTCCCCAGGGTATATCATTATGTCATTCTCTATTTTTTTGTATGTATGGTATGTGATTGCAATATCTTTATTAATGTAGTTAACGAATCTAAAATTGTAAGGATTTATAAGAATTTGCACAATACTCTCCTATAGAGATTAGCATAGGAAGTTGTTTCCACACTTGAGTTTTCTTACAAGTGGTATTAGAGCTTGATCAACTTTTGATCCTAGTTGTTGGGTAGGTTTTTTTGAGCTGATCTCAAGTTTGAGTGGGAGTTTTTTGCAGAGCATTCTGAATCTTATTTGGAAGTTGAGATGGCAAGTTCATCATATGGAAGAATGGAGGTGGAGAAATTTAATGGCACTAATTTCAAGTTGTGGAAACTCAAGATGAAAAGACAATGTTGTGGCATATGAGATTTGGCCACATTGGTGAAAAGGGTCTCAGAACCCTGAAAATAAAAATCTCGTTGAGGGGTTAAATGATTGCAATCTTGAGTTTTAATTCTATGAACATTGTGTCTATGGTAAACAAAATTATGTTCATTTTTACTCTAGTTCTCACAAATCTTCTGATGTTTTGGATCTTATTCATTCTGATGTATTTGGTCCTGTAAAAGTTCCTTCAATCTCCAAGTCTGTATTTTTTGTATCTTTCATAGATGATTATAGTAGAAGGACGTGGATTTATTTCCTTAAAAGTAAGACACAAGTCTTTAGTCGGTTCAAAGAATTTAAAGCTCTTGTAGAGAATTAGATGAGTAAGAAGATTAAGTGTGTGAGAACAGACAATGGTGGTGAGTTTTGCTCAGCAGAGTTTGAATAGTTCTATAAAGAACAAGGTATTGAGAGGCATAAGACAACTCCTTATACCCCACAGCAAAATGGAGTTGCAGAGAGAATGAATAGGACACTGATGGAGAAGGCTAGGAGTATGCTTAGTGGAGCTAGTTTAGAACAAAGGTTTTGGGCCGAAGCTTTGGCCACTGCTTGCTATATGGTTAACAGATCTCCTACATCAGCCCTTATTGGTAAGATACCCATGGAGGTGTGGTCTAGTAAGAAGCCTTCAATTAGACATCTTCATGTTTTTGGTTGTGAATCTTATGCACATGTTCCAAAGGAAAAAAGATCTAAGTTGGAAAATAAAGCTGTTAAATGTATTTTCATCGGATACAGTGCTGGTGTGAAAGGATACAAGCTTTGGGATCATGTGACTAGTAAGGTGTTGTATAGTAGAAATGTTATTTTTAGAGAGCTAACATCTTCTCCTATTGTGCTACAACTAGATGAAAAAGAAAAGGAAAAAGATGTTGTTCAGTTGCCTCCTACCCCTGAGAAGACTGAACAGAGAGACCATATTGGGTCTAATGATGAGGAGAGCTCTAGCAGCTCTGATAGTTCAGAAGAAGAGGAAGAACAACCTCAACCTCAGCCCTTGAGGAGATCCACAAGAGAAAGAAAGCAACCAGAAAGGTTTGGTTATTCTATGTTAGATTCCAGTTGTGCCTTTGCTTTGATTACTAATACTGATGAGCCTAGATCTGTGAAAGAGGCTTTGGGCATGGAAGATGCAGGTTCCTGGATTGAGGCTATGGATGATGAGATGGCTTCATTGTAGAAAAACAAAACTTGGGACCTTGTACCTTTGCCTAAAGGGAGAAAATCTGTTGGCTGTAAATGTGTGTTCAAGAAGAAATTCTGTGCAGATGGCAGTGTTGAAAGGTATAAAGCTAAATTGGTTGCAAAGGGGTATTCACAGGTAGAGGGAATAGATTATGGTGAAATATTATCTCCTGTTGCAAAGTTGACATCCATTAGATTTCTGTTATCTCTTGCTACATCATATGATTTAGAGATAGAACAGACGGATGTGAAGACAACTTTCCTTCATGGTGATTTGGAGGAAGAGATTTATATGTCACAGCCTGAGCACTACATTGTTAAAGGTAAAGAATCTTTAGTTTGTAGATTAAAGAAACCTCTATATGGTTTGAAGCAATCTCCTAGGATGTGGTACCTTAAGTTTGATGCCTTTGTGTTGTCAATTGGACTTGTAAGATCAAAATCAGATCATTGTGTTTATTTCAGAGTTGAAAATGATCGCCTTCTTATTGTTGCATTATATGTTGATGATATGTTGCTATTTGGGAAGGGTAAGGGTATGATTTCTAATTTTAAATCTCAGTTGTCAGCACAGTTTGAGATGAAAGATCTTGGGGCAGCTAGGTACATCTTGGGTATGGAAATCAGTAGAGACAGGTCTAACAGAAAACTTTGGTTGAGTCAGAGTAAGTATGTGAAGTCTATGTTGGACAGGTTCAACATGGCAGATTGTAGACCACTATGTGCTCCTATTTCTATGGGAACAAAGTTATCTGTAGATGATTGTCCAAAATCTCCTAGTGAGGTGGAGGACATGAGTAGAGTACCTTATGCTAGAGTAGTTGGTAGTCTTATGTATGCTATGGTTTGTACTAGACCAGACATTGCCCAAGCAGTGGGAGTCCTGAGTCAGTTTATGGCTAATCCTGGATGGGTACATTGGGATGCAGTTAAGTGAGTATTTAGATATTTGAGGGGTACATCAGATTACTCCATATGTTATCATGGTAACTCTTCTAGATCTCTACATTCAGTTTGTATTCATGGGTTTGTGGATTCAGATTGGGCAGGTGATATTGATAGCAGGAGATCCACTAGTACTTATGTGTTCACTATGTTTGGTGGTGCCATCAGTTGGATGAGTAAGCGACAACCTATGGTTGCTTTGTCCACTACAGAAGCTGAGTACATGGCTGCTACTCATGCTTGTAAAGAAGCCATTTGGCTTAGAAGATTATGTTCTAATGTTGGTGTTGATGTAGAACAAATTACTATTTGGTGTGACAATCAGAGCACTATTTGCCTTGCAAAGAATCCAACTTTCCATGCCAGAATGAAGCACATTGATGTGCAGTTTCACTTTGTGAGAGATATGGTGGAAGATGGAAAGGTAAATTTGGAGAAGGTAGATACTGTGAAGAATGTTTCAGACGCATTAATGAAACCAGTGGGCACTGAGAAGTTTAGATTGTGTTCGGAGTCTATGGGCCTTTTGGCCTATAGCGGTTAGTTCCTGTTATGGTCCTGTTGCTCTTACAAGGTGTTCGACAAGTGGGAGAATGTTAGGAATAAGGTGTCTCAACCTTGGATAATTCCTATTCTTATTATTTTTTTTGTAAATGTATTTTTTGCAAATAATGTAATTAAGTGTGAGTGTACATGTCTAGTTGGCATGTTGATGTGTCACTCCACTTGATGTGTCAGCATCTTGTGCGTAAGGAGATCATGACTGAAACAGTCATGATGGATTCCTATGACGTGTAAGAACTATTTAAGGAATGTGCTATGACAGGTGTAAGAGCATCTTATGACTTGGGTCTATTTGGGCGCCCAAGAAGAAGTGGCTGGTGTGTGTAAGAGAATATGCCAAAAATAGGTTGGTATGACAGATTCTCTTACACTTCTCTTGTGACCATTATTTTTGGCAGATTCTATGACAAGCTATCATAGTCTATGCTAGGGATGGATGCCTATTCTTAGGATTGCATGTAACAACTATGTACATGTGGCTTTGTGCATGGGTCTTGGTGGTTGTGCCTATTTTTGGGTCCAGAGGAGTCTATATATATGATGCTGCTCCTATGGGAGAGATATAACAAAAATTTAAGTCTTGTTGGCTTTATCTCTCATTTCCTGAAAGAACTTGCATTGCAAGTGTATTGTAATCTTTGTGTTGAAGATAATACATTGTGTAGGTTTTGGAGTGCTGGGGTTTTTTACCGAAAGGTTTTCCCCAGGGTATATCATTGTGTCATTCTCTATTTTTCTATATGTATGGTATGTGGTTGCAATATCTTTGTTAAAGTAGTTAATGAATCTGAAATTGTAAGGATTTATAAGAATTTGCACAATACTCTCCTATAGAGATTAGCCTAGGAAGTTGTTTCCACACCTGAGTTTTCTTACAATATAGGTAGGGCATCTCCTTCAAGAGTTGACAGCTAAAAAGCATTGGTCCATTTGCACTCTGTAATAACAAATGGTCCACCCTAGAAAGACTCAAATTTTGTGTCTGCCAAGCTTTGATCTAAATTCATCCCACTTGAGAACTACATCTCCAACTTTGAAGCTTCTAGCTCTGGTTCTTTTATCAAAACTTTTCTTTGTCTATATCTGGTGAAACTCCATGTCTCTCATGGATTTGTCTTTGAGTTCCTCTAACTCCATCAGTTGAGCATACCTGATTTGTAAGGGATCTCCTTCTTCGAACAAGGCATATTGAGTGGCTAAGTCCAAAGCTAGCAATTCAGTTGAAATGGACAGCTTAGCCTCTCTACCATACACTAACATGTAAGGAGAATTCCCAATGATCTTCTTTGGAGTGATCCTATTTAACCATAAGGCAGACTTCAAATTAGTATGCCAATCTCTTTGGTTATCTTGTAGAGTCTTCTTGATTATTCTAATCAGGTTCTTATTAGTTGATTCTGCCAAACCATTGCCTTGAGGGTAGTAATTTGAACTAGTATTCAGATAGATGCCATTTCTGATTGCTCATTTTGAGACTTTAAGGCCTATGAATTCTAATGCATTATCTGATATTATGGAATCTGGAGTGCCAAATCTATGAATTATATCATCATAAAAGATTAAGACAACACTCTCATTTTCTTCTTTCAATGCAATTGCCTCTGTCCATCTAGTGAAATAATCTATTGCAGTGATTATCCACTTGTGTCTTGCACTAGATGGAGGGTTGATCATACCAATGAAATCTATGCCCCATCTCATGAAAGGTTGCTCTGTTCTGACTAGTTGAAGAGGCAGAGCTGCTAGCCTTTCTTTTCCTACAAACATAGCACATTTGATGCATTTTCTCACATAATCATGACTATCCTTAAAGATAGATGGCCAATAGTATCTAGCCCTCATGATTTTAAAAGCAGTAGTCCTAGGAGAAAAGTGACCTCCAGAAGGTCCATCATGAAATTCAAATGGGACATCAGCTATCTTTTTTGAATCAATACATCTTAAAAGGACACCATTGTGATCCTTTCTAAAAAGAATTTCATCTATTAGCACAAAAGGAATAGACTGTAACCTATAATATCTCCTTTTTGTTGAATCTAGGCCTACAGGACATTGTCCTATTTTCAAGTAATGAACCATATTAGGTAATGAACCTAATGCCTTAGCATGTTCCTCTGTAAAATGCACAACCAGAGGTGCATTTTTTTATTCTATTTTCTCTCAACTTTCATCCCCTGCCAAATGCTCACAAAGACCTTTTCCTCTAACTAGCTTGGTGGTTTGGATATCAATGTCATATTCCATTACCTTGGTAATCCAATCAGCTCTTTTCTCATTTAGGTCCTTGGAAAGAAAAAATTCTTTGACACTTGGATGAGTAACCTTCAACAAATATCTAAACTTTTTAAGGCTCTTCACCACAACAAGTACATGTTTTTCTACAAAAGAGTATCTTTGTTCATATTCCTCTAAACCTTTGTTGAAGAAAGCAATGGGTTGCTCCAACCCTTCTGAATTTTCTTGAGTCAACATAGAAGATATAGCATCATGACCTCCATAAGCATAAAGGATAAAATCCTTACTAAAATTTGGGTTCAATAGAGCAGGGGCTTCTGTCAAGGCCTCTTTGATAGCTTGGAAATTATCTTTTCCTTCTTTAGTCTAGCTAAAAGTTGAACTCTTATTTAACATGGTTGTTAAAGGCTTTAATAAATCTAAAATATTAGGCAAGAAACACCTAACAAAATTAATCTTTCCTATGAAAGATTGGAGACTTTTCTTGTGATGTGGCAATGGTAACTCTAGGATGGCTACAATCCTCTCACAGTCTACTATAATTCCTTTATTGGATACTATATATCCTAGCAATTTTCCTTCATGAACTGTAAACACACATTTCTTGGGATTAAGGGATATCCCAAATTCTCTACATCTTTCAAAAATTTTCCTCAGATGTTTGATATGGTTTGCTACATGTTTAGATTAGACAATTATGTCATCTAAGTAGACCAATACAAATTTGTACATGAGGCTTTTAAAGCCCATATCCATTGCCTTCTGAAATGTAGCACCTACATTTGACAAACCAAAGGGCATCTTTTGATAAGCCATGGTTCCCCACTTGGTTGTAAATGTAGTCGTGTATTGATCCTCTTCATTAACAAAGATCTGATTGTATCCTGGATAGTCATCCAATAATGAAAATCTCTTGGATCCAGAGACACATTGTAAGATTTGTTCCATAGAGGGTAATGGATGGTGGTCTTTTAGAGAGGCTCTATTAAGATCCTTGAAGTCAACACACAACCTCAACTCCCCATTCTTCTTCCTTACAGGAACAAGGTTGGAAACCCAACTAATATGCTTGATGGGGTAGATGATTCCACTTTCTATTAATTTGAGCACCTCTTTATGCATAAGTGGCTCAAGCTTGGGATTAACAGGCCTTTGTTTTTGCCTCACTGATTTGGCATTAGGCTCTAATTCAATAGTGTGTTGAGAAAGGGTTGGGTTAAAACCTTTGAGGTCTTCATATTTCCATGCAAAAAATCACCGAATTCTTTGAATAATTGGGTGTAAGCTTGCTTTTCTAAATTAGTGTTTACCTTTCTAGATTGTAAACTTTTACCTGGTTCCAACTCTAATTCAACACAATGTTCTTGTTGGACTACCAAGCTAGCTTTATTCTTCTTAACTTGGTCATCCTGGTTGAAGATAGTCTCTAAGGTGACAAGACCTCTAGGCATCTTATTAGACTTAAGTTGTATCACTTGGTCACCATAGTTTTGTGATAGCCTATCTTGGTTATGTTTTGAAAAAACATCTTCTCCAAACAAGAACTGTAGAATTTTCTCATCATTGTCAAACACTTGCCAATTAGTATCATTTTTAGGGATAGAGGGTCTGACAATCAATTTGATATGCTATTGGTCTATTTCTTTTTAAATGCTATTGGGGATGTCATACTGAGACCCAACATCAACTAATCTATCTGCATTTTGATTTAATTTTCTAGGGATAGCAACAATATTGAAAGCACAAAAGTCTTTAATTGCATCCCAAACTCTATGTTTGAATGCTCTCAAGGTGCCATTTTTGGTTGCACTTATCCCTCTCACTTGGTTGACTACCAGCTCACTATCACCATAGACTTTCAAGGCCTTAAGCCCTCTTTTTCTAGCTCACTCCAGTCCATTCACAAGTCTTTCATATTCTGCAGCATTGCTAGTGTAGGAGAAACTAAATCTAAAAGTTGTATAATATCTTTCTCCCTTTGGGAACACTAGCATAGCACCACCACCAAAACCATGTCTACTTCTAGGTCCATCAAAGAACAATTCCCAAACTTGATTGCTTTGATCCTCTGAATTAGTGTCTTCCTTGAAAAGGTTTGGCTCTATGGATCCACTTTCTTATATCAAATAACTTCCCAAACTAGCATCCCAAATGACATTTTCTTGGGCTTCAAAAGCCTTTTATGATTCTAGCTCATCTAGGAAAATATCAGGGATACTTTATGTCTTAGTGTTTGCTTCTTTTATAGTTGGGAAATCATTGTCATCAAATATAGGGCAGCTTGCATTGATGGTATTGGATACATATGGCTCTATGTGGTGTGTTGCTAATGATTCTGATTTGATGGTAACCTTGGTACCATATCTTGTGTGGAAAAACATGTGAGACCAGTCAGAAGAAAGGTAGCCCCCTACTTTGGCTGTGAACTCCCTTGAAAGACATATGGCAAATAAAGCAAGGTGATCTATGATATAAATATCAAGTAGGATAGAAAAATTAGGACTAGCATGAAGGATTAGACTGGTATCCTTAGCCACACCTATAGTGTTAATTGAGGATCCATCAAGTTGTGTAACCTTCTTTTGGAGGGGTTCATCTTTAAGTCCTAATTCATCAGCCACTTTTTTGGGCATTACAGTGCTAGTAGCTCCACTATCTACCATGAAATTATGTACTAAGGATTTTCCAATAATTAAGGATACATAAAAGGGAGGTGGTTTTGAGTTCCTACCTTGTGTGGTATTGCCTTTGGAGTTAAAACTTGGAGCCTCCTTTTCTTGATTAGTGTTGACCAACACTGGCTTTGCAACTTCTTTTATAGGCTGAGGAGTCACCATTTTGGTCATAGCCCTCTTTAAAATCTCAGGTTGCCCTGGAATAGCCAAAGAGTCCCACATAGACATGGTAATGTTCACCTTCTTCATGTTGTCTACAATGTTGAAAGGTGTCACAGTGTGTACTCTTTGTTGTGCTTTTACTATGATGGGCTCCACCTCTTTGAGAATCTGGCCCTCTTTGTTTGTAATGATAGGAGCCCTCTTAAATGTGATAGGAGTAGCTTGGTGCAGTGGCTCTATAGATGTAGTAGCTTTGGTACTAGAGTCTACTCACTCCATGTCTTGAGCTCTTCTCTTTGACCTTGTATTAGTAGCAATGGAAGGCTCACCAATAACTCCATTGAAATCTTGTTGCTCCCAATTGAAAAGAGTAGTCTCATTATCTTGTGGTTCTTGTTGAGGAACTGATCCACTAGAACAAGCCTCTGATTGAGCTTGTGAGGCATTTTGAACCATCAGTGCTTGGTTCATCCATCCATTTGAACATGTAGCCTAATTATGAGGTTGATTACAAGGGAAACACCATTCATTGTCCATAGCCATATTATTTTGACTAGGGACCATGTCCCTAACTGGATTTACAGAATTAAGAGGTGTAGGGTTGTATGGTTGGAATGGTCTTTGATTAAAATTTTGTCTTTTCCCTTGATACCCTCCTTGGTATGGTGGCCTATTTTGTTGATAAGGTTGTCCCTAATTCTGATATTACTGATTAGGACCTTCGCCTTGTGGTTGAAAGGGTGGTCTAATTCCTTGCCCTTGCCTCTTTAGGTTTGTGACCTCCTTAGTCAGAGTCTGCAGTAAATTTGCCATTTCTTGCTGACTAGTTTGTTGGCTATTCTTTATCTCTTGCAGCTCTTGAGAGAAGCTTATTTTCAGATCTTAACCACTTGTACTGGCTTAAGGTGCTAATATGGTGGGAATAGGGGTAAATGGGGGTACTTGTGTAGGTGTAACAGGCTGAAGGCTAGGAAAGATGGGCATGAGTGGCCTTCTAGCTATCATGCCTTCTTGGATTAAACAATTTTCAGCCCTGAAAGCTGTGTCGAAAGCTTGGGGTAAAGAGGTACCACCCATAGATTGGATCATGAAAAAAATTTGACCATTCAAGCTTTGCAAGAAGTATAAGAAAGCATGGTCAACTGATGGCCTCAAAGAGATTGGAATTCTATTCCATGTCTTGAGGAATCTATTGTTATAATCTATCATTTGTTCTTGAGGGTCTCTTTTAATGGTTATCAACTATTCAACCAAAGACAAGTTGTCTGATTTATCCTCAAAATGTTTACTTAATGCATCTCCTAATTCATCCCATGAAGTAATGGAGCCAACAGTTAAAGTTCTAAACCATTCAAGAACCTTACCTTTGAGAGAGGCTGCTAATAGTTTGGTGACCACATCTTCTTGAGTTATATTGTGTATGTTGTAGATAGTAGTCACATCTCTTACATGCTCAAAAGTAGTGGTTTTTCCTTCACCTGTGAAATCAGGTAGACTCTTTAGTACCACCAAGGGCACATCATGATGTTGAGAAAAGGCTAATGGACTCCCTTGGTTGAAAGGTACAAAAGTAAACTATTGAGCCATTGTAGGGACTGAAACTTGATGAGTAGCAACTGTGTGGCTTGTATTTGATGCTATATTTGAATCTTCTTCTAGATCTCTCATTAGAGATCTTCCTCTTCTTCTAAGATGAAAAGGTAAAGGTGTCCTTTCTGAGGTATCTAGTGGTGTAGACTGTACTCTCCTTGCAGGAGATGTTCTTTGAGTTGATCTACCTTTGTAGCCTCTTTTTAAGGGAAACTATGAAAATTCAATAGGCTTTGAGCTTCTAGTCTCAATCTTTCTCATAAACTTTGAACAAATTTACTCTAGATCTATGAAATCAGTGGAGTTGCCAGATATACTTGATAGAAAACTTCTAAAAGTCTATATTAAGAAATCAATATATTAGAGAAAACATAATCTTTTCAAAATGAACTTCTTTTAGAGTAAAAAATTTCATGCCCAAGGTGAGGTATCCTTGAATCTAAATCCTTGGACTTGCAACACCTTTGAACATAAATCTGAACCATGGTCCCACCAGGCATGTTAGAATTGTTATACACTAAGCTTACACCCTTGTTTCAAGTGCTCTTGGTCTTGATAACCTAGTATAACATGGGAATCATCTCCAAGTGTGGGACCTATGCTAAATGAGATGAGACCTCCAGGTTCTAGGCTAGTTCCTCTTGGATAATCACCTTAATTTGCTTCTTTGATAGGAAAGTAAATCTTTGAGGGAAAAGGGATAGAAGGAATGCTTGAAATGGAAATGACTTGAAAAAGAAAACTACCTACTAGGTGATACACCAAAAATATACTATGAATTATAGTATAAAGAATGAACTCAGCACACAATCTTAAGTCTAGGAGATCACAACTCACTAAATAGGTTTGCATCAATATTTCATAGAGAGGTCTACAATAGAGAGATTCTATGGAGGGAAAGAGATAATTTCACAAGGTAATAGCACTCCTAAGAGCTTAGACACAAACTATAACCTGCAAACAAACATTCACCTCTGCAATTGGGTATAAGAATGGGATAGGTTGCCAGGGGTGCAAGTATACCCACAAGAGCATTCAAATCAAATCATTCACAAGCATACACATAGACTACAGAAAGAAAGAGGGATCAAGAACCCTAAGATACCACTAAAAAAATTCAAATACTTCAATTCAATAAGAGAGAATTTAGACAAGGAAGCATAAGGATAGAGAAGATGTCACAAAATACCTCTGCAATATCTAAATAATCAATGGGAGATTACAAAATGTAGAAAACCAGAGGGCAGAAAAAATGCCACAGATAACTTTCTAAGAAAGAGAACTTTCTTCTTTACAAAATGTGAACTCTCTCTCCCAAAAGCTCTAAAAAAAAACATTATATACATCTCCTTTGCATACAAGGAGTCAAAAAACCTAACTAGGGCTACATAGATTTGACATATAATAATCAAAAACCCTAAGCCTGTCATGTCTGATCATAAATGTGTCTTTGAAAATATCATGGCCAATCAGATCTCAACTATCTTTGCATGCCCATGCCTATACTGAATCTGCCTACAGACAAGCCACCTTGATCCATCTACCACCCTACAACTCAGCCCTGCCATGAATATTTGCAATTGAAGTATAGAAGTCCACATGTGGCACCACCTTTAATGTTTCTTCAACACAAGAACACTGACTTGGTACCCTGAGAAATTAGACATGATGGCCATCAGATCTTTAATCACCATCCCAATTGCAACTGTCCTAAAGAATTCAATTTGAGCTACCCATTTTGTCGCAATCAACTGCTGGATCAAAACCCTAGCAAAAACCCTATGAAAGATATTTAAATTTGAAAATAATGGCTAGTGGGTCTAATTTTAAAATGTGGCCATCGATATAATCTTTTTCTAACAGATGAACGACCCAGATCAACTTTGTGACAGTCAGAAACCCTCTGAAAAGTCAAATGCCACCTCACTAGTCAAAACCAATGAGAAGTGAACACTTTAGTGACACATAGTACATTGGACCCATGACCCACTGAGATTCTCATCAGATGGTGGTCGCATGATCACATGGGCTCAAAAGATTCCATGAGATCATGCACCCATCGTAGATCTTACTTCTTTGCCACCTCACTCAAGATACTTGGACCCACTATCAAATGCCACTTGCAATACTTAGCAACTGATTGAAAGCAAGCGCATCAGTACCTCTTGGCAACACAGACCCACGACAGAGCCTAAACACTTGGAAGATCGAATGGTCATCGTATGATCTCATAGGATTAGGACATTCTATGAGATCATAAGACAACTGTAGATCTTAATCTTTACTAACATTCCTGCAGATCCTTTGACAATGGTCCCACTGACAGGTCCCAGTCACCACTTGGCCGACCAATAAAATGTGAGCACATAAAAAAGAAAGGACCCACCTGACAGAGCCCTGGTGATAAAGTAAGATCAATAGTTGTCATATGATCTCATAGGCTAAGAATATTACATGAGATCATACACCAACTATTAGATCTTCATAGAAAGATAGTGCACTGGGCCTGCCATGACATAGCTCCACATGATAAGCTCCTTGACCAATCAGGGTCAAACACCTTAGACCACGTGGCGGTGGACCCACTGACAACCTACAACACTATACTAAAAGGAAGATTGATGGCCATTGCTATGCCACGATCTTAAAACACTTTCATCTTTGCTATACAGAATAGCAGTGACCATCAGATCTGATTGACACTAGCCTCTTCAAAGACTAAAACCATGGTGATAAACATTAACTATCTGCCAGATCGCTAAGTGTTAGGGCTTTGACCACCGGGAATAAGAGACTTGGTGACTGAAGGATTTTAAAACACACATGCAAAATGAAAGTCTTAAGTGGCCCAAAAAGGTAATGAAGAATTATAATAGGCCAAAGGGTTTTTTAGGGCTTTTTGCTACAACAACTACTTTTATGAATTTTAACCTAGGTCACTGATGTTAGAGACAGAACAAAATGCTACAGAGACCAGGGGAAAGATGCTAAACCCATGAAATTTTTTGGAGGTGTTCAAAAGGGCTTCAAGCATGAGGATTTGGGATTAAATTTAGCCTATGACCAAAATGAATGGATATGAAATTTTGGGCAATAGAAAAAACAATAGGTTCTTAGACCATGCTATCATTATTCAAATTGTACAAACTGATCATAAATGAATGCATAAAATAGAAAGCATAATAGGATACCCTGGTTAGAGAGTAATCCAAGAAACCAACTGAACATAAAAACTATATAATCAATAGGGTATAAGCACTTATCAGATATCCATGCACAAGCTCTTGAGACATTAAATTTCAGTCCGTGAGAAGGTAGATTTTTTGCTGTCATTCACTGTGTTCTTGTTTACGGTATGAACTATTATAAATATATTTTCCAATGGTTCCTTGTGAAAGGACATGCCCTTTCACAGGACCTAATCCTAGTAACTAACCCTAAAATACATAATAAACCATAATAATGGTTTTTAGGAATATTTCCCGTACAAATATATTAATTTATTATTCTTTGGTGTTCCGTGCATAATAATCTGATA
Source organism: Chamaecyparis obtusa (assembly GCA_027943335.1). Taxonomy (NCBI): domain Eukaryota; kingdom Viridiplantae; phylum Streptophyta; class Pinopsida; order Cupressales; family Cupressaceae; genus Chamaecyparis; species Chamaecyparis obtusa. The sequence continues at coordinate 395,556 of BSBK01002917.1, read as the reverse complement.
TTTAATTTCCTACACAAAAACACCTATCATTAAATAGTCATAAAACCTAAAATAAAAAAAACATCATATTCATAATGTATTAGGTTTTTATAAAGACCACTATCATTCATTTATTAATTAATAATAAACTCATGCCATAATCTATAAATGTATTTTGATAAATAAAGTGGAGCATAAAAATTAAACATTAGTCATAAGTTTCCCATATTAATTATCAAAACATAGGAAATTTTATTAATAAGACAATACTTAAAACATTTATAAATTATGACCTTGTGTTTATGATGAAGGGTGCTCCCCTTAATACCACAAACGCATAACAGAAATAGAGAAACAACAACAATATGCAAGAATAGAAAATTGGCTTCTTATTATCTCCACAAATGTGGAATTACAAACTTTCAGAATTACAATATGCAAAGCCCCATGGGCATTCCCTTACAATATTCTGTAGGACAAAGCCTCGAATTATTGCCCAGATCTACTACCCAGAACTATGCTGAACTACCTAAGACAATAATACAGCCTTCCTTATATAGACAATTTTTCCACCGCCTAGGAAGGTTCTAGAATTTTAGCCAATAAGGCCGACCAAACTTAGAATTATTTTATTTTACATTTTATTACATCATAGTCGGCTCAAGATAACCTTTGAAACCTGAACAAAAATTTTGAAGAAAATTATTTTCTGCCATTTCAGGTGACCCAACTTCCGAAGACCATAAGTCATCACCAGTTGACTCGATCGGCTATTATAACCCCATTTCAGAAATGCCACGAAGCGCTCTACAGGCTTGACCCACACAAGCACCCGTTTCTATACCCTGTTGCCAATACCGAAAATCTTCAATATCTTCCAATGTACACTTGACCTGGCAATGAAACTTTACTGGCAGACTTATATGACCAAAATGAACCTCCAAGAAAGAAATCAGATCATTCTGAGCACATACGAAAATTACCAAAAATAGTAACTTTCCACAAATAGCAGCTCTGCACAAGATAGCCCTTATTGAATTCAAAAATAGAAATATTTTTGGGTGATGCAAGATTGCTCTTACACCCAGGATGCTCCTGCATCAGACACCTGGGGTAATTTGAGAAGTTACCTTGTCATGACTCAGGTGTGCAGAGGAAAACCAAGACGGTTAACCTCCTCCTTTGTTAGCCATGATGAATCTTCAATAGGTCATCCTTTCCATTTGACCAAATACTCTTCATATGTCCTGTTCCTTGTGCTTCTGGCAACATGACTGTCCAGTATGTCTTCAATCTCCTTGATATCTGAACTGGTTGCTGGAATACTCCACTGTGCTGCTACAACCTCATCTTCAACACCTCCTTCATGATACTCTGTCAAATCTGAAATGTTAAACACTGGTGAAATATTCAGCTCAGTAGGCAATTCTACCTCATATGCATTTCCTGAATCATGTTTCTTCAGTATCTTACATGGCCCAAACTTCTTCATTTGCAGCTTGTTATATGTACCAACCAGAAATCGCTCCTTCCACAAATGAACCATGACTTCATCACCAACCTAAAATTCCTTATACCTCCTTTTCTCATCTGCCTTAGCCTTATACTATGCGTTCATCTTGGTAATATGCTTCCTCACCTCCCCATGGATGTTTTTCAAGTGTTCTGTAAAATCCTCAGCTTCAGCACTACTTATTTCTCCTTTATCTATCTTCCTCAATTCAGATGCATTTCTTGGACTACTTCCATATACAATCTGGAATGGTGATTTACCAGTGCTCCTATTGACAGAATTATTGTATTCAAATTCTACCTATGGTAAAATCAAATCCCATCCTATTGGCTTATCTCCAACCAAACATCTCAGCAAATTTCCCAAACTCCTATTCACCACCTCTGTCTGTCCATCAGTCTGTGGATGATGTGATGAACTGAACTTCAAATCTATCTTTAACTTCTTCCATAATATACGCCAGAAATATCCAACAAACTTAGTGTCCCGATCTGAAACTATGGTCTTTGGCAAACCATGAAGTCTCACTACTTCTCTGAAAAACAATTCTGCTATATGAACAGCATCATTAGTCTTCTTGCAGGGAATGAAATGTGCCATCTTCGAGAATCTGTCAACTACCACAAAAATTGAATCGTGTCCCCGCTGAGTCCTCGGTAAACCAAGAACAAAGTCCATACTGATATCCTCCCAAGGCTTCTCTGGTATAGGTAATGGCTGATACAACCCTATATTCTGCTTCACTCCTTTCACCATCTGACATACTCTACAACTCTGTACAAACTTCTTCACATCTTACTGCAACTGTGGCCAATAATAATTCTCACTAACCAAACCAAGGGTTTTATTACAACCAAAATGTCCAGCCAATCCTCCGCTATGCTTCTCCTTGATGAGATTCTCCCTCATAGAACTTCGTGGAATGCACAACTGACTCCCTCTGAATAGCATATCATCTTGGATGATAAAATCCAGCCATTTCATCCTGTCTAGAGTAACAGGTTCTGTACAAGCTTTCCAAGCTTCACCAAAATCAGGATCCTCTGGATACAAATTTTTGAGTTCCTTGAACCCGATCACTTCAAACTGCATTTCTGTCAGCAATAGTTGCCTTCTGCTAAGAGCATCTGCAACCCTATTAGACTTTCCACTCCTGTGTTTCAAAACAAATGTATAACTCTGCAAAAACTCAACCCATTTCAAATGCCTTTGATTCAATTTTCCTTGACTATTCAAATATTGCAAAGCTTGATGATCAGTATACAAAACAAACTCCTTAGGAAGTAGATAGTGCCTCCACTTTTTCAATGCCTGAACTATAGCATAAAATTCTTGATCATAAACAGAATATTTTCTCTTGGCATTATTTAATTTCTCACTAAAATAAGCAACAGGTTTACCTTCTTGGCTCATAACAGCTCCTATTGCAGTACCACTAGCATCACAATCTACCTGAAACACCTTATTAAAATCTGGAAGTGCTAAAACTGGTTGTTCTGTAACTTTTTGTTTCAACAATTGAAAACTCTTTTCTGCCCCATTAGTCCACTTAAACTCTTTTCTATCCCCTCTCATTGTTTCAGTCAAGGGTCCACAAATACTGCTAAAATTTTTGATAAACTTTTTGTAAAAGCTAGCTAGACCATGAAAAGATCTTACCTCGGTAGCACTCCTTGGAGTAGGCCATTCAAGGATAGCCTGTACCTTCTCTGGGTCCATTTTTAGACCTTCTGCTGAAACTACAAATCCCAAATACACTAACTCTTTCTTCACAAAACTGCACTTCCTCAAATTAATCAATAATTTCTCTTCTCTTAGCTTCTCAAATACCATACGAATATGCATCATATGCTCATCCAATGTCTTACTAAAGATCAAAATATCATCTAGGTAAACAATGACAAACTTACCCAGAAATTCTTTCAGAACCTCGTTCATGAGCCGCATGAAAGTGCTCGGTGCATTGGTTAGCCCAAAAGGCATGACTAACCACTCATACAGTCCTTCCTTTGTCTTGAAGGTAGTCTTCCATTCATCTCCCTCCCTGATCAGAATCTGATGATATCCACTTTTTAGGTCTATCTTTGAAAAATACACAGCTCCACTCAAACAGTCCATAATATCATCCATTCATGGCAATGGAAACTTGTACTTGATTGTGATCTTGTTTATTGCTCTGGAATCTGTACACATCCTCCACTCTCCATTCTTCTTTGGTGCTAATACTGCAGGTACAGCACAGGGACTCAGACTCTCTCGAATCAACCCCTTCTGTAATAACTCGTGTACTTGTCTATTCAACTCTTCACTTTCTGCTGGTGTCATTCTATGTGCTGCCTTCTTTGGCAAACTAGCTCCTGGAATCAAATCCATCTGATGACTGATCTTTCTTACCGGTGGTAATCCATCAGGTACATTATCAGATACAATATCCTGAAACTCATTCAACAAATCTGCAACCTCTACAGGTACATCCTCTACTTCTTCTTTACCAACTTTTGAAATTAAAGAAAAACACACATGCTCATGCCTCATACCATCTAGAAATTTTTTTCCATCAACAAATGTTATTCTTGCATTACCACATACCTTTTCTTCAGTCTCCTTCAATGGTTTTAGCTTATGCCGCACTCCATCCTTTGTCAGGGAATAGGTATTCGCACGACCATCATGTACAGCACATCTGTGAAATTGCCATGGTCTACCCAACAACATATGACATGCATCCATAGATATGATATCACACAATACCTCATCTTAGTATCTGCCAATCTTGAACTTCACCAGGCATTGTTCGTTGACCATGACCTTGTGGTCATCCTGTACCCAGGCAATCCGATATGGATGTGGGTGTTTCTGTCTCTTGAGCTTCAACTTTGTCACCATCTCTTCTGACACCAAATTGTCAGTGCTTCCACTATCAATAATCACATCACAACATTTACCTTCACACTTGCACCTGGTGCGAAATAGGCTCCTCCTTTGCTCAGGTTCATTCTCACCACTCAACATGACTCTTCTGTTAATCAACGTTTCTCCTCTTTCAGCATCTTCAGAATTTGATGATCTGACATCTTCATCTACATGTGCAACTCTGGCCTGGCCTTCATTCCTCCTATCTGTTCTACCTTGGCGCTGAGGACATTCAAATGCCCTATGACCTTCTTCTCCACAGTGAAAACATGTTCCACGGAAACCACCTCTTCCAGATCCTTGTCCTCTTCCTCTTCCTCTTTGATCTCTATTATTCTGATCCTGGAAGTGATTGGAATTATTTCCTCGCTAATTCTGACTACTACTAGCCTCATCCTTCTTTTTTGGATCTTCATTTCGACCACCATATGATCATCCACTAGATCGTCCACCGTGACCTCTTCCGTTTTGTTTCCTCTCAAACTTCTTGTTCAGCTTTTCCTCTACTTTTAGGGCAAACTGGTATGCCTCTTCAATACTGTTCATTCGAACCAGATTCAGCTCCTCCTGAATGCTCGGCCTTAACCCATTAAGGTATCAGGCAACTTTCTCCTTATCAGCTTCTGCATGGCCTGTTCTGATGAGAAGTCGATAGAACTCCTCTGTATACTCCTGAACAGATCTTCCTGCTTGCTTCAAACTCTGCATTTTCTTCAGTAGGTCAAGCTCATAATCAACAGGAATGAACTGTCACTTCAATTTATCCACCATCCGATCCCATCTCATGATTTTCTCCTTTCCCCTTCTATTTCGCTCCAACTGAATCTCTTGCCACCATATCTTCGCATGACCTTTCAGTCTGGCCTTCACAAATTTGACCCTATCAGGATCGTCAACATCTTCATACTCAAAATATTCCTCACATTCATTGATCCAGTCGATCAATTCCTCTGGGTTAAGATTTCCAAAAAATGTAGGAACCTCAATCTTAGGTCTTTTCCCAATCTTGGAAATCGCCCAAAAAAGTCTTTCTTCCTCCTGGTTCACAATTTCAACTTCTCCTTCTTGATATTCTTCTTCGGCTTCATCCTCACTTTCATTTTTGACATTAAGATTCATTCCTCTGTGAATCTCTTCTTGCAATGCTCGCACTTGTCTCTGCAGCTCTCTAACCTCAGGTGTCACAGCACCAGCTCTTCCGCCACGTTCTCTTCGTGGAGGCATTTTCGCGATGCGCGCTGAAACCCTAACCATGGTCCTGGTGCAAACTATCTCACAGTCGGCGATCTATTTACATGCTCAAGAAAACCTGGCTTTGATACCACTTGATGAAGGGTGCTCCCCTTAATACCACAAACGCATAACAGAAATAGAGAAACAACAACAATATGCAAGAACAGAAAATTGGCTTCTTATTATCTCCACAAATGTGGAATTACAAACTTTCAGAATTACAATATGCAAAGCCCCATGGGAATTCCCTTACAATATTCTGTAGGACAAAGCCTCGAATTATTGCCCAGATCTACTACCCAGAACTATGCTGAACTGCCTAAGACAATAATACAGCCTTCCTTATATAGACAATTTTTCCACCGCCTGGGAAGGTTCCAGAATTTTAGCCAATAAGGCCGACCAAACTTAGAATTATTTTATTTTACATTTTATTACATCATAGTCGGCTCAAGATAACCTTTGAAACCCAAACAGAAATTTTGAAGAAAATTATTTTCTGCCATTTCAGGTGACCCAACTTCCGAAGACCATAAGTCATCACCAGTTGACCCGATCGGCTATTATAACCCCATTTTGGAAATGCCACGAAGCGCTCTACAGGCTTGACCCACACAAGCGCCCATCACCCAAATTTTTGACCTCATTCGGGGCCTCTAAAGCCTTCAAAACTGAGTTCAAAGTTTCTGTACCCTGCTGCCAATACCGAAAATCTTCAATATCTTCCAATGTACACTTGACCTGGCAATGAAACTTTACTGGTAGACTTATATGACCAAAATGAACCTCCAAGAAAGAAATCAGATCATTTTGAGCACATACGAAAATTACCAAAAATAGTAACTTTCCACAAATAGCAGCTCTGCACAAGATAGCCCTTATTGAATTCAAAAATAGAAATATTTTTGGGTGATGCAAGATTGCTCTTACACCCAGGATGCTCCTGCATCAGTTTACAATTTTACTTGTATGTTCAAAATAAGACATAATGCATTTATATTAAAATATATTCATTTCACAAACATAATGCAATAGAAATATTTTAAAAACATTAGGGTAGAGAGTTTTATAATTCACCCTTAAAAGAGGGCATTTACCCTAAATTTATAATAATATTTAAATAACTTCACATAGGGCAAGTACATTATTTTTACAAAATAGCCACCCTAATATTACAAAATGTTTCTAATGTAAAGTAATGCTACAACCAATATATATAAAAATACAAGTAGTTTTGGAAATCTAAAATAATTTCACCTTCTAAATAAAAATTCTAAAATGTACATATTAATAACTTACTTAATTTACAAAATGAAAAGTTAAAATCAAATTAAAGAAAGGTAAAATCATTAATACCCACTTTACCCTAAAATCAACATAAAAGGAAAAGGTGAAAAAGTTACATTTAGGGATTTGGAACTAAAAGGTAAATATCAATTAATCATTATACAAACCCTAGATATATATGAAAAATCAAGTTACATTATACACAACTAAAATTCAATAATAATGCAATAACACTAAAATCTTTTCACCTTAAAAAATATTAATGTTAAAAATATAACCAAGGTGAAAATATCAAATTACATGTAAGGATATGAAAATTAGAAAGTGATATGAAATTACATCAAAACCCTAAACAAATTAATATCTATCAAATAATACATTTACTTCATCATATGTTTTTTACTTTTAGGGTAAAACACAAATTAAGAATGAAAATAAATATTAGTGATTACAACATACAAAATTTCTCTCTAATAAACAATATTTGTTTTAATAATTTATTTTAAAGGAAATAGGATTATCTTAAATTTATATATTTATTTACATACACACTCTCGAAGAATAATATAGAGCAATTGGTAGGGGTAGGGTTGGATAGTTAGGTAGGAAAAGGAATGGGTCGAGAGGTCGAGTGTTCAACTCCCTCTCCCCATTCTTTTTCCTAAAAGAAAAATAGATAAGTACATAAATAAAGTAATAATCACAATGTTTAATTTTAAAAAGATAATTAGGGAAGATAACTCCTTGTGTAAGAGGTTGTCTTTATTTCTCACCTACACATAAAAATGGAGATAAATAAGTATTCCTCATAACCCTCTCGAAGAAAACAAGTAGACTAACTGGTTAGGGGGTAGGAGGTTAGATAGGTAGGAAAAAGGTCAGCTTGAGAGGTTTAGTGTTCAACTCCCTCTCGTCGCATTTTGTTCAACCTATTTTATTTTTATTTTTGGGATTGTTATTATCTAAAACAAATGTGCATAAAATAAAGCAATTTACAACCTAAAAATAAAAAACACACGCCTTTTATTCATTTTAATTTTTTATCAAAGGAAATTTGTAAAATATGACAATTATGTATTATACTCCACTGACGTCCTGCCCCTTGAGGAGCTTGAAATTTTCGATGTCAATAGGAGGATCTATTAGAATGGGTAATGATGCACCCTATATTGTTAGAGAAAAAGGATCCTTGATGATAAATGATAAAATTAGATGTGATAATGCTTATTGGGTAAAAGGTCTAAGCTATAATTTGCTAAGTGTGGCACAAATGAGCAATTCAGGTCACTGAGTTGCTTTTGAGATAAAGAAAATGAAGATATATGATGATGGAGGAATACTTATTAGATCTAGAAAATAGTCAAGAGGTAATCTATTTTATCTTGATAATGATCATTCTTCTTGTTTAATGATGAAAGATGAAGATGCATGGTTGCGGCATAAGAGGTTATGTCATGTGAATTTTGATAACATGATTAAGATCAATAAAAAGAAAAAGGTTAGAGGTCTGCCTAACTTATCTAAGCCTGATCATGTTATGTGTCATGAATGTCAAAAAGGTAAAATGACATAATCTAGTTTCAAAAGAAAAGATTATTCAACAAAGAAATTACTTGTGTTAGTGCATATTGACCTATGTGGTCCTATGAGAACTCAAAGTTATTATGGAGACAAATATTTTATTCTTTCTGTTGATGATTATACTAGATTAATGATAGTCATGTTCTTGAAGGAAAAATCAAAGGCATTTAAGATGTTCAAGTGGTATAAAGAAAAAGTTGAGAAAGAGACTAGTAAAGAATTGAAATGCTTAAGATCTTACCGAGGTGGTGAATTTATTTCTAATGAATTTAATAACTTTTGTAATAAGCATGGTATTAAAAGATAGGTCTCTGCACCAAGGACACCACAACAAAATGGAATAGCTGAAGAAGGAATATGTCAATAGTTGACTGTGCAAGGACACTGATGTTACAAAAGAATGTTTCTCAGACATACTAGAGGGAAGCTATCAACACAGCTATTTATGTTCTAAATTGAGTATAACTAAAGAAGGACACTAATAAGACACCCTATGAGTTATGGTTTGGTCACAGACCCACTGTGTTGGTGTTTCAAAATGACTTATGCTCTTAGGCCGCCAATATACCTTTAGACATATTTTAGGACTGGTTAGTTCCAAAATTTAAAAGGATCTTAAGGTAACTGGACCAACTATAGGGACAAGACTACCCTCTTCACTTCTGGCTCTACAAAACCAAGGCAGGTGCACCTAACCCAGTGAAAAATTATATCCTACACAACACCTAGACTAGATTCATTTAACAAATGATAGTAAGAGAGTAATAAATGCCAACCTAGCATTCATTGACTCTCCATTTCTATGGGAAAACAAAACTTCTCAACCAAATATTTAAAAATTAGAATGGTTTTAATTTCAATTTTGTGATTGCAACAACTTCAGTTAGGGTGTGTCGGAAAAAGACTTACTCATCTAGGCTAGTGCCTCATCCATTGGGCAAGATTTCTTAGGCGCAAAAGATGCATAGACTAAAGACAATCTGAGAGTCATAGCCATAAATACATTTACCATAATTCTTACTACTTACAAAGAATCCTTATGTAAACAAGGGTAAACTCACATCCCATCTAGAGAAATATTTAACCCAATCCTAGATCAGAACTCAGGAATGAAGATACATACATAAAATGATATGTAATGAACTAGAAAGCTCAAAGTCCACCTATCTTGGCATAGAGGAGAGAGAAGAGTTAGATATTTGTGTTAAGTATGATGAATCCTTTCTATGCATACAATCAATCCTAAAGAATCAAGCTTGCAAACTACAGCTCAGACCTACAACTTTCTATCTTTCATTGACAAACACTGAAACAAAAAATTGTCACAGCCCCTGATTGAGAATAGGGCTCACCAAGCATGCCAATTAAAACACGTAACTCCCAATGCCTTTCAATGATCAAGAAAAATCATATATATCTCCAAGATTGCAACAAGCTACTGATCATTCAAAGTCAATAATTTCAAATTTACCTAACCACATTCAAGATAGTGAATGCAGACAAGACGAGCTCCTAGTACAAGGCCGGTGAGATCAGATAAATAATCAATCTAAGTAGCCAATCTGGCCATGTACCCACTTTAAGGACAAAAAATCATCACAAAACCCCTACTAATTATGGCTGCAATAGAGAAGGTGTGACCTAGCTATCAATCTTTCCTTGACTAAAGTTCCCTAGGACACAAAATCAACTTGAAATGGCCACCAAGATTTCCCTCATAAATTCTTACCTGCAACCGAGCTAGAAAATGACCAAAAATAGCCCGGCATCATGGCTCCTTTGACAAACTATCTTTAGTCCAGTGGAAACCCTTGAAAACATTCAAAACTGGTGGCAACGACTAACTAAGAGAACTTCAAAACATAGCCATAGATTTCAATCCTTCCTGGTAGATTGGGTGGTCAAAAAAAGATAAAAGAAATGGTCAACCGGGCCCTAACACATCATTTTACACATCACTACCTTGACAACCAATCAAAATCGAGCACCTCAGCATGACTGCACCCCGAACCCACCACCTTACTTACCACACCACCGAACGGTGGTCGCATGATCGCAAAGGGAAAGAATATTCCTTACAATTATGTGATAACTATTGATTCAATCAAACCATATCCTGTTGCATGACCAAGCCACCAAAAGAAACCTAACTATTCGCCAGATCGCCTAAGGTTAAAGAGCTAACCACCAAGACTGTGCGACTACGTGACTAAAGAGAAGGCTATGTCACCAAATGAAAAGCACTTAACTGCCAAAATCAAGAGATCCCATGAACACACAGTTACTTAATTGCTGAATAAATGACTTAACCAACCAGGAAACTGGAGATCAAGCGATTGGAAAATCAAAAAGAACTAGGCCCCACATAGTCGTAGCAACGCACATAAGAAAACCAAATGCTAGAGATTTAGTTGCGAAGAAATGAAAGGCTGAAAACAACCTAGGTTTACACATTGATGCAAAGGTAACAAAGGAATGCAAAAACATCGAGGGTTTTTATGCTTAAATAGTTTTGACACCACCCGACATGAAGACAACTATTTCCAGTAGACCTTGAAACTTGAATATCTCCCTGGTTTCAATACATTAGACCTTGTGATTTGAACTAGAGCATAGTGACATAATAATGAACATGAGGTTAAGAGCGCAAACTATAAAACATCATATATTTTCTTCACACATAGAAACAAGCTTGCAGGTAGGGCAAGCAACACTCTAGGGCCTTGCAAGGAGAAAAGGTTAAAATTTTGTGACACAACCAACACACTGTAAATTATTTCAAGATTTTTGGAAGTAAATGCTTTATTCTGAAAGATGAAAGAAATAGGAAGTTTGACTCAAAAGGTGATGAAGGGATATTTCTGGGATATTCCACTAAAAGTAAAGCATACAAGTGTCTTAACAAGGTAACTAATAAAATGATTGAAAGTACTAATGTTTGGGTCGATGAATTTGATGATAAGAATGCAGAGGAAAGCACAAATGAACTAGAAGACTATGGTAGATTCAGTTACATTGAACAACTAGAGTACCTACCGACACAGTAGATAGTGACAACTAGTCGACAAGAAAACAATATTGAGGAATAGGAAAAAGAAACTGACAAGTAGGAAGTACCCACCGAGCAAGCAAATGAACCTGCACAGGAGGAACACAAAAGAAGAGATTGGATACTAGCAAAATTTGTTAGAAGACATCATCCTGAGACACTAATCATTGGAAACAGACAAGCTGGCATGCAAAAAAGGAGTAAAGCAAGATAAGGTACATGTCTAGTTTGTGATTATGAACCGAAGAATGTAAAATTTGCATTAGAAAATGATTAATGGGTTAATGCAATGAAAGAGGAAATAGAACAGATAGAGAAGAACAAAACTTGGAGTTTAGTACCCAGGCCTAAGGACAAGAATGTTATCGGTACTAAGTGGATATTTATAAACAAGTTTAATGAGAATGGAGAGGTAACAAGGAACAAAGCTAGGTTAGTATGCAAGGGATATGCATAGGAGGAAGGAATAGATTATGGTGAGACATTTGCACCTGTTGCTAGATTAGGATTTGGAATGTTACTTGCATATGCTACTCACAAAAATTTCAAAGTTTACCAAATGGATGTCAAATCAGCTTTTCTGAATGTGATAATTGAAGAAGAAGTCTACATAGAACAACCTGAAGGATTCATTGATCCAGAAAACAAAGATATGGTATGTAGATTACATAAAGCTTTATATGGTTTGAAGCAAGCACTGAGAGCCTGGTATGAGAGGCTACATAACTATTTGTTGAGTATGGGATTTGTTAGAACAAGTGAGAATAGTAATCTGTATATGGAAGGAAATTCTAATGATACTATCTTGATTGCTAAGATATTATTGGATGACATAATATTTGGAGGACAAGATCAAATCTGTAAGTCATTTGCTGATGAAATGAAAAGTGAATTTGAAATGTCTATGTTTGGAGAAATTAAGTTCTTTCTAGGCTTACAAGTCATTCAACAGAATGATGGTATATTCATCACACAATCTAAATATATAAAGGAAGTCTTGAAGACATTTGGCATGGAAGATGCTAAACCTGTGGGAATATCGATGGCTACTAGATGTAAACTGACTAAAGAAGATGGAACTACTGAGGTAAATCAGACACTATACCGATCCATGATTGGTAAGTTAATGTATGTAGTTCATAGTAGACCTGATATAGCACATGTTGTTGGAAGAGTTGCTAGATTTAATGCAAACTCTAGAGAGTCACACATGGTTGCTACAAAGAGAATCTTAAGATACCTAAAGAAAACTAAAGATTATGGACTGTGGTATCCTAAGAAAGGCAAGTTTGAACTGAAGGTATACATTGATGTTGATTGGGCTAGAAATGTGGATGATAGAAAGGGTACACTAGAGGAGCATTCTTCTTTGGTGAAATACTTGTTACATGGACAAGTAAGAAACATGATTTCATTTCTTAGTCTACAGCTGAAGGAGAGTATGTTGTTGCTACTACTAACTATTCAAATATTGCATATATCAAGCAACTATTAGAAGGTATGAATGAGGTAATCATTGAGCCAGTGATTATATATTGCGATAACACTAGTGCTATTAATATTTCAAAGAATCTAGTGATGCACTCTAAAACAAAGCATATATCAGTTAAGTATCACTATTTAAGGGAACAGGTACAAGAGAAGCAAGTTAAGCTAGAATTTGTTACATCAAAAGAATAAGTTTCTGACATATTTACAAAGCCTCTATCGAAGGATACATATGAATACTTGAGTACTAGACTTGGGGTCTATCCCTTGTCTACTGGTCACTAAGGTGATCTGGAGGTTACATCAGCCTAATCTTATCAGAAGATCATACATGTTGATGCAACAGAGTTCGCACTTTGGATTTCTATCTAAGGTTGTGAAAAGTTGAAGTATTGGAACTAATTTGCATAACAGTATATCAAGATACAGAGAATGCACTAAACAAAAGAGAGTTACATAGCTACTACAGAGCTATTGTTGGAAATATAAATGGGAAAGTAATACTGAGAGGGGGGGGGGGTGAATCAGATATTGACTACTTTATCCTTTTAATCTGATAAAACTTTATGCATGACATAAACAAAACTTGATCATTGTAAGCATCTAAACATATAAAACAACATAAATGAAATCACTCATAACACCATGATTTTGGTAACCCAAAAACCCTTGAAAGGTAAAACTAGGGTGGGGATGACACCCACAAATCTTCACTACTATAGTAATAAGTTTTTCCTATTAAGGCTTACAAAATGTGATCAATTCAAGATCTACCCTGTGAAAGGTCTACTCTGTCAAAAGCTAAAAGACTTATATAGTCTACCTTGTTAAAGGATTTATAAACTTACAACAAAGTAAGCACTCGGTAAAGAGATTTACATAAAGTCTATTAAGACTACTCAGTTAAGAGATTTACCCTGATACACTGGTCAAAATGTCTCAGTACCTAATCTTTCATTTTTCACTTATATGCAGATTATAGATCTCCTCTTTACTGTATGTTTATGATCTCTTCTATCTGATCTTTCTTGATTTTGTCCTTTCACTGCTTAGCTCGGTCACTGGACTCTGTCTGAATACTTAACTATTCTAAATATACTTCTCTGATCATTTTCTCATACTCATTTGATCTCAATATCTCTATGATTCACACACTTCTCTTTGTTTAGATCTTGCCCTTATATAATAACAAAAATGTTTTACCGTTTCAAGATCTACAATTCAAATTTATTTCTATTGCCGCCTAAACTATACAATTTTGTGATTGGATCTAGGTATTACATAGGGATCAATGATAATAAAATAGATGCACAATTACCTTTGTAATTACCTCAATAGACAAAATACAAAACATCATTATCACCAAAAATGGTTTACCTTGATCATTGTGCCATTCCAAACTTGTATGTCATTCCTGGCTAAGTCGGCAAAAGTTATTCTTGGCACTTAGCATTAACTATACTCTACATCGGTTGAACTTCTCTATTACTTAGTAATCATTGATATATGTAACTTGGTAACAACTATACCCACCATATTACAAACTCATAGTGACCATGACTTTACTCGGTAGCACTACTACTCAGTAAGTATACAATATATAACTCAGCCTTTACAACATGACTTGGCCGTAGTGATGACCAACAATCATTACCTAGATATATGACTAAGTGTGAAGCACTAATGGTCAACAAAACTATAGAGATCTACAATCTCCCCCTTTGACATTAGTGGCAAAAACACTTTGTCATGAAATTTGTACTTACAATTACAAAAATATGTTTGTACTAGCCTAATACTCTCCTTGAGATATATATACATTCAAAAAAAAATTTACCTGTCCCTATCTAGTCCTTGTCCACCTTGTCCATACTCATGTCATGATGATTCCCCCTTGTTTTTGACATGACTAATCTCTTCATCAGTGGGTAGCTCACAAAATTTCTCCAGAAAAGGTTTATGGAGCACCATGATCATGTAAAGTGCATTTGTCCAGGTTGTTGAAGCAATGTTTAACACTTCTATCTGCACTTCTAAATTAGTAGCTAAACTAATGAGACTCTCAACTATGGATAAATGTGGATGACTCTAGATCAATTCTTTAGCCTTCACTAACTTTCTCTATATAGCCTCCAAATGAGGTGTCAAAATAGTTTGTATAGAGAGTATGCAAGAATGAATCTTGCCATCATTAGCCATCAGCTCAGCTAACTTATCTTCTGTCTGCATGATTTTTACATAATGTGTAGCACTGGTGTCTGCATTCAAGGTTAGGGACTAACTTGTAGCTTTGATCTCTTGCTTGAGATTATCAAGCAATTGTTGATTCTCCTCAGTGAAGAGTTCAACATTACATATTTTGGCCAATAGAGACTATCCATTCACAACTAATCCCTCGGTCTCCTTTACCAAATTGGATAGCTCAAACTATTTCACTGCTATCTCGGCAGATATCTTTTCCAACATTTTGGTCTCAAACCTCCATTCTGACCATTCAAATAACTTATCACTTGCATAGCTAACTTCATTATTGACTTTCTGAACAATGTGTACAAGTTGTTCCAATATGGGAATGGAATTATTTACATCTGATAAGTCATCTAATTCATTAAATATATCTTTTATTTCGTGAAGAACCTATTTTTGCTGATGCTCTCTTCAGAGTTCTACTTGCCTACTTTTCCTTGTCAACAAATCTTTCATTATTTGTAGTTGCTCATAAGAGAGGTTATCTGTATCCCATTTAGGAATAACAATGACTTCATCAATTATTACCTCATCTTTCTCCTTCTGTACTCTTGGTGGGGTGCTTCCACTCGACATTTGTACAAGGGCTTTTACTGCCTCTTGCTCCTTTGGCTCTTGTTCTTCAATGAATTTTCCCTTGATATTTTTTGCTACTTTCCCCTTATCCTCGGCATGAGGACTAACAACTTTTGCATCTAATTTGATTCCTTGTTCTTCTTTGCTATGTTCTTCCATAGAGGGACTTTGAATTTTGTCTTTTGATCCTCAACAGATGGAGATTGAGTTAGTGGTACTAACTTGATGGGTTCCTTGGTAAGGCTTGTACCAACTAATTTTTCCATAGTAACAACTTCAGGTAGAGTAGGATTATCATCAACAAATTGTGTGCGTGTAATTGTTGGATAATCCATGACTTGTAACAGTACAATGTTACTACCTAGAAAGGGTGTGTCAGTTGCTTTCATGTTCTTTAAATCATCCTTAGTTAAGAATGAATCCTTAATGGGGCTCTCCTCAGGTATGTCAACAATGTGAACTTCAGATGTATCCTATGGTTTCACTTCCTTAGGAGTACCAGTCTCCATTTTATTTTTCTTGGTGTCAAGTTCAACAACTGTTGAAGTAGTAGCATCCTTTCCTTCATCCTGGGTGGGTAACAATCCAAATAATACCTTCCAAATTCTAATGCTTTCTTGTACAACATCTTCAACCTTGTGTTGAAGAATTAGATAGGCTCTAAGTTTAGGATCAAACTTGCCTCTATATTGCTCAATTATCTACTTAATGTTTGTAGGGGTGAGAGTGGATTCAACTTGTGCTAATGTACTCTCCCTTATTTCCTTCTCTATTTGTAGATCATACTCCCATTTCTATGCAACCCTGTTGCATAATTCTTTTGGAATCCTATTTTCAATTTCATTTAGTAGCATCTTAAAAATGCATAACATTTCAAGAATAGCATCCTCAACTTTTTCTTTATCTCCAATGCTCATGTTTCCAAACTTTAATCTTTTCAGCTCATCCACTGCTGCAGAGCTAGTTATCTTGAGACATAATTAATCAACAGTGAGTTGATGTGTACCCTATTATGTAACCTTCCCCTTTACTTCATCACTTTTGGTTTATTCATCATCATCTTGTGTTAGAACAAGTTTCCTTCTCAGATTCTTCATAGCCTTAGTTAGCACTGACTTGGGTTGAGCAGATTTGCACTTAGCAGATGTAGGAGGCATCTTAGGAGTCTCAGTAGCAGTTCTTCTAGTCTAAGGCCTTAGTGATGGTGTCTCTGACACTTTACATTTCAACACTCTTTTCTTTGGTGGGGACTCGATAATTATTGGTTTCTTCTCTTCTTCTTCTTCTTCTTTTTCACTACCACTGGTTGCACTCTATTCATCTTCTCCCAATCCTTGGGTCAACCCTAGTGGTGCATCCTTCTCAGATTCTTTAACATACTCTTCCAGATTTTTCACTATCTTCTTTCTTTTCCTCTCTATGGTGGCAGCCAATAATCCCAAAGAGATCTTGGATTTGGCTTCTTCAAATGTTCCAAAGTAAGGTGCCTTAGTATCAATTTCTTCTTCTAAGAGGGTTGTGATTGCAGCAGTAGCTTCATCTATGTTGAGTTCATAGGGTAATGACATTAACCATAAAACCCTAGGTAGGACTGCCTATGCATAAGTGAAGTTTGTGTTTACTAGAAAACATATACCCTTACTATATTTCTCAATCAAAGATATAGGGACTCTAGTCCTATTTCTCATCTTCTTCTTAAACTCAATGAAATAGTTATCCATTATTCCTTCAAAATCATCACCAATCTGGTTTATAAAATCATTTATTTGAATAGTGATAGGTTTCTTCTTATCCCATGTTACATCTCCATGTGTAGGAAAACACTTCTTGACATAAAAGAATAGACAGATCAGTAGGGAAATGAACATGCACATAGAATTCTTCACCATCTAGATGGAGTTCAAGTTCTCAGCAAGTTGAGTCAGTTGGAGCTCGACAAGGTCATACATGTGTCCTTTCTTAATTATCTTCCATGCCTGGTCCACTACCATATAGGAGACATTGTCCAACCGACTAGATTGATAAAACTTGTATGAGATGACTCTAACAACAAAGTCAATTTCTAGATTAGTTATGGTGGAAATTTTCATTCCACATTTGTTCCAAACTACCTAGGTGTTAGCTTGAATATCCTCCTTTCCTACACATTTCATAATTCTCTTTCTGTCAATTGTAGGGTAACCAATGACTTTATGTATCATTTCCTTTGTGATCTTCACCGGTCCATCTTCTAGCCATAAATGCATGTCATGTAATCAACTCAAAATGATCTTTATCCATTCCACTTTAAAATTTTGTGGGAAATTTAGGGCATGCACTAACCCTTGATCGGCAACAACCTTATGTTCTGGCTTCAACACTCTGTTGACACATAGTTTGTCATATGCTTCCCTGATCTCATAATCACTGATTTCTCCAATTTTTCACATATAGCAAGACCTAACATTGTTCATCAATAACACATTCTCTGGAATGGAAGATAGGGCTCTATTTAAATCTCCTTTAATAGCACTTTTCAACCTTGTCTTGAATACCTTCAGTTTACAAACTTCATTCCTTACAAGTTGCACATTGAAAACTTCCATCCCTTGTTTCTTGACTGGTGCAGATGAAGATGATGCCATTTAAACTGTAATTTTTGAAAAAAAAAGTTTGCTCCGTAAAGTACCTTTTTTGTCAATAACACTATAGATGAATTTTGCCAATGGCACGCAGAGAAAATTTAGAATCGCTTTGCTTAATCTAGTTTCACAAACTCTGAATCACTCTTTGAAATTTCAAATAGCCTGGTGAAATGAATTTAATGCCAAATTTTTGCTTTATAGAATCTGAAAAATATAATTAGGACCTCATAAATGCTCCATACAGGTTTTGGTAGATTACAGCTATCTCAGCAAACTCACAAGCTCGATCAATATAACCATTGTGATACAACTCAGTGTACATAGAATTTCAGCCATAGTAGGTGCTCGGCATACATTGAAAGCTCAGTCAAGACACTAATGCTCGACATCAAAAATGAAATTCTCTATTTTGCTCAAATATGTCCTAATGCATCTTTATCTATGTAGATGTGGACTTTTTCTCACTTCTATGTTAGGAACTGATGAAAGATAAGACTTTTCAAAAATTAGTTATGAACATACCTTTCAAAATTAATTAGAATAAGTGTGATCACCTGATCCATTGGATTGGGTGATCACAGATGTTTTGGCTTCGCTTGAGTTTTCTTCTTATTTCTTCCTCCATGTCTTTTCCATCTAATTCTTCAATTCCTCATGTATACCTTCATTCTGATTATCATTGCTCAACAAAGGTGATCTACAATCTTTCTTTAAGTGACTGACCTTGTTACATTTGTAACAAACCATGCTTCTATTCATCCTTCTTTTAGATTTGCCTCTAAA
The DNA here is from genome assembly GCA_027943335.1 of Chamaecyparis obtusa. Classification (NCBI taxonomy): domain Eukaryota; kingdom Viridiplantae; phylum Streptophyta; class Pinopsida; order Cupressales; family Cupressaceae; genus Chamaecyparis; species Chamaecyparis obtusa. The sequence goes on along the minus strand of BSBK01002917.1, from coordinate 376,283 downwards.
ATGAGTCTTCATGCAATTTTCTCCGATGTGTCCATATTTACCACAATAATGGCAATTATACCAAGTGTTGCAATCCCAATTGTAACAGTTGTGCTTTGTGACTGGCTTGGTTTGTTCATTTGATGACCACCTTGGTCTTGATCTGCATTCAAATGCTTTGTGCCCATATTTTTGACAATTGAAACAACTTCCTTGAAACTTGGGTGAGGTGGATAAATTGCTAGCCTTAGATCTACATTCATGTGCTTGATGTCCATGCTTCTTGTAGTTAAAACAATGTCCATTAAACTTAGGCTTAGAATCAGACTTGCTATGTTTTCTTCTACATATGTTGGTTGTATGTCCTAGATTTCCACAGTGATGACATGTGGGTTTGGTGTTCTTTGGTTTAGCATTCTTCTATTCTCCATTCCTTGATGATTCTCCTTGGTTAGTAGATGAATGTTCATTCAGTCCAATTCTAGATCTATCACTAGATCTTCTAGGTGATCTTAACAGCTCTTCAAAATATTTTGCAACTTCATTGGGTTTGTTCATCCTTTCATTGATTTCCTTTTCAGTTCTCAAATCATGTTTCAACTGATCATTTTCAGACCTTAGTTGATTGATTTCCATATCTTTTCTACCCAATTTTTTTATTAACCATCAGTAGTTGATTTACCATGTCTAGTTGGTTATTAGTCAACCTTTGCATGTCACTTGTTCTTTCATCTAGCCTGATTGCAATTTGTCTTTTGTCTTCCTCAGTCATTGTCTTATCATCTTCAACTTTCTTTTTCTATTCCACTAATTGACAAAGTCTGACAAATTGAATTTCTTGTTCTCTCCTTAGAGTTCTGATGTCATCATTTAGTATGGTATTTTTCTCCAGTAGTTCTTTTATAGCTTTATCACTCTTGGCAGAGTTACCATTATCAAATAGTCTAGAGATGTCTTCTTCTTTGTATTGTGGCTCATTTTGTTGAATTGAAATCTCTCTTCTCTTGCTTAAGGATTTCTTCAATTCTCCTCTGGCTGCTTCCAGTTGCCGTAATGCCAGTTTTACTTCAATCTTTTGATTCTCTATGATCTTCCCCAATTTATAAGCTTTCATTTTAAGATATTTTTCCTCAAGTGGTTAGACTTCCTTAAGAGAAACCTTGCTTCTCTAATACCAATTGTTGGAAATATAAATGGGAAAGTAATACTAAGAGGGGGGGGTGAATCAGATATTGACTACTTTACCATTTTAATCTGATAAAACTTTATGCATGACATAAACAAAACTTGATCATTGTAAGCATCTAAACATATAAAACAACATAGATGAAATCACTCATAACACCATGATTTTGGTAACCCAGAAACCCTTGAAAGGTAAAACTGGGGTGGGGATGACATCCACAAATCTTCACTACTACAGTAATAAGTTTTGCCTATTAAGGCTTATAAAATGTGATCAATTCATGATCTACCCTATGAAAGGTCCACTCTGTCAAAAGCTAAAAGACTTATATAGTCTACCTTGTTAAAGGATTTATAAACTTACAACAAAGTAAGTACTCAGTAAAGAGATTTACATAAAGTCTATTAAGACTACTCGGCTAAGAGATTTACCTCGATACACTAGTCAAAATGTCTTAGTACCTGATCTTTCAGTTTTCACTTATATGAAGATTAAAGATCTCCTCTTTACTGTATGTTTATGATCTCTTCTATCTAATCTTTCTTGATTATGTGCTTTCATTGCTTAGCTCAGTCACTGGACTCTGCCTGAATACTTAACGATTTTGAATATACTTCTCTGATCATTTTCTCATACTCATTTGATCTCAATATCTCGCTGATTCACACACTTCTCTTTATTTAGATCTTACCCTTATATAATAACAAAAACATTTTACCATTTCAAGATCTATAGTTCAGATTTATTTCTATTGCCACCTAAACTATACAATTTTCTGATTGGCTCTAGGTATTACATAGGGATCAATGATAATAAAATAGATGTGTAATTACCTCCGTAATTACCGCAATAGACAAAATACAAAACATAATTATCACCAAAAATGGCTTACCTCGATCATTGTGCCATTCCAAACTTGTATGTCATTCTTGGCTAACTCGGCATTAACTGTACTCGGCATCAGTTGAACTTCTCTAGTACTCAGTAATCATTGATATATGTAACTTGGAAACAACTATACTTGGCATATTAAAAACTCATAGTGACCATGACTTTACTCAGTAGAACTACTGCTCGGTAAGTATATAATATATAACTCTGCCTTTACAAAATGACTCAGTCGCAGTGATGACCAACCATAATTGCCTAGATATATGACTAAGTGTGAAGCACTAAGGGTCAAAAAAACTATAGAGATCTACAACTATATGTTTGTATTGTTCTTTGGCATTGTTTTCAAATGGAGAGAGATCAATATGAAGCATATGGAGCCAAAGAAAAAGGGAGAGATATAAAAAAGGGAGCTGAAAAGATCATATCTATAGAACTTAGTCTACACTTGCAAATGCTTTTATGTAATGTAGTGATTAAACATATTAAGCTAGGGAGAGCTTTTACTGTTACAACATTTGTTGACATAGTTGAAGAATATATGTTTGGTATGTGTATGGCATATTTCATATTGCTTGTGTTTCCATCAATGCCAAAGGGAGAGATTGATGAACTACAACTGATTTGAATACATTGTATAGCTTCAAGATCTATGATTAAAGATCACTAAGTTGGTGTTTAGATATGTAAGATGGTTAAATCGGTAATATGTTGTCATTGATGCCAACTAGTTTTGATAGTACTTATCTTGTAAGTTACTATACCCAAACATCTGTAGAAGAAGAAGAAAAGAGATGAAGAACAGATATATCTACATGAGGAAGATGGATATGATAGATAAGGATAAGGAATATATTGGGTAACTTATGGATGAGTCTATGACCTTACGTTATTGACTTGATTATGTTGCATTGATATATGATGAAGGATAGAGAAAAATTTGCAAAGAAGTGTTGTCGGTTAAAGAACCATTTCAGTATACATCGATGAAGTGTAGTGTATACCGATCATAGTACAAATCGAGCTTGTGTTCACTGACACATTTCTTTGTTAACTGAGTAGAAGAAAAGAATGAAATGACTAGTTTATCTAATGAAGTTGATGAGTTCTAAAGTTGATGTAGGAGCATCTTGGGTGTAAGTGCAATCTTGCATCACCCAAAAATATTTTTATTTTTGTATTCAATAATGGCTATCTTGTGCAAAGCTGCTATTTATCAAAACTTGCTATTTTTAGTAAGTTGGTCACATGACCTCAGAATGTTCTAATTTTACATGTGGAGGTTCATCTCAGTTATATCAGCCTGCCAGTAAAGTTTCATGGCTAGATAAGGTCTAGTTTTGAAGATATTGAAAATTTTTGGTATTGGCAGTAGGGTACAAAAACTTTGAACTCAGTTTTGAAGGCTTTAAAGGCCCCAAATGAGGTTATAATAGTTAATCGGGTCAACTGGTGATGACTTATGGTTTTCAGAAGTCAGGCGACTTGAAATGGCGGAAAATAATTTTCCTTGAAAATTTTTGTTTGGGTTTCAAAAGTTATTTTGAGCCAACTTTGATGTAATAATTTGAAAAATAAAATAATTCTAAGTTTGGTCAGCCCTAAGGGCTAAATTTTTGGAACCTTCTCGGTCGGTGGAAAATGCCTATATAAAGAAGGCTTGTAGTGTTGTCTAGGGTAGTTCTGGGTAGTAGATCTAGGTATTGATTTGAGGCTTTGTCCTATAGAATATTGTAAGGGAATGACCATGTGACTTTGCATATTGTAATTCCACATTTGTGGAGATAATAAGAAGCTCATTTTCTATTTTTGCATATTGTTGTTGTTTCTCTATTTCTGTTATGTGTTTGTGGTATTAAGGGGAGCATCCTTCATCAATTGGTATCAGAGCAGGAGTTCTTGAGTGTGTAAATAGATCATCGACTGTGAGGTAGTTTGCACTAGGACTATGGTTAGGGTTTCAGTGGGCATTGTGAAAATGCCTCCCCAAAGGGAATGTGGTAGAAGAGATAGTGTTGTAACACCTGACGTTAGAGCGCTCCAGAGACAAGTGCAAGCATTTCAAGAAGAGATTCGCAGAGGAATGAATCTTAATTTCAGAGATGAAAGTGAGGATGAAGTTGAAGAAGGAAATGATGATTAAGAAGAAGGTGAAATTTTGAATCAAGAAGAAGAAAGGCTTTTCTGGGCCATTTCCAAGATTGGGAAAAGACCTAAGATCAAGGTTCCTACATTTTCAAAAAATCTTAACTTAGAAGAATTGATCGACTGGATCAATGAATGTGAAGAATATTTTGAGTATGAAGATATTAAGGATCCTGATAGGGTCAAATTTGTGAAGGCTAGACTAAAGGGTCATGCAAAGATCTAGTGGCAAGAGATTCAATTAGAGTGAAATAGAAGAGGGAAAGATAAAATCATGAGATGGGATCAGATGGTGGATAAATTGAAGTAACAGTTCATTCTTATTGATTATGAGCTTGACCTACTAAAGAAGATGCAAAGTTTGAAGCAAGCAAGAAGATCTTTTCAGGAGTATACAAAGGAGTTCTATCGAATCCTCATCAGAACAGGCCATGCAGAAGTAGATAAGGAGAAAGTTTCCTATTACCTTAATCGGTTGAGGCTAAGCATTCAGGAAGAGCTGAATCTGGTTTGAATGAACAATATTGAAGAGGCATACCAGTTTTCCCTAAAAGTAGACAAAAAAATTGAACAAGAAGTTTGAGAGTAGACGGAATGGAAGAGGTCACGGTGGATGATCTAGTGGACAGTCATATGGAGGCTGAAATGAAAATTTGAAAAAGAAGGATGAGGCTAGTAGAAGTTAAAATCAAAGAGGAAACAATTCCAATCATTTCCAAGATCAAAACAATAGAGATCAGAGAGGAAGAGGAAGAGGACAAGGTTCAAGAAGAGGAGGCTTTCGTGGAACATGTTTTCACTATGGAGAAGAAGGTCATAGGGCATTTTAATGTCCTCAACACCAAGGAAGGATAGATAGGAGGAATGAAGGCTAGGCCAGAGTTGCACATGTAGATGAAGATGCTAGATCATCAAATTCAAAAGATGTTGAAAGATGAGAAACATTGATTAACAGAAGAGTCCTGTTGAGTGGTGAGAATGAAACTGAACAAAGGAGGAGCCTATTTCACACTAGATGCAAGTGTGAGGGTAAATGCTGTGATGTGATTATTAATAGTGGAAGCACTAACAATTTGGTTTCAAAAGAGATTGTGACAAAGTTGAAGCTCAAGAGATAGAAACACCCACATCCACATTGGATTGTCTGGGTGTAGGATGACCACAAGGTCATGGTCAGTGAATAGTGCCTAGTAAAGTTCAAGATTGGTGGGTACCATGATGAGGTACTATGTGATATCATACCTATGGATGTATGTCACATGTTTTTGGGTAGGCCATGGTAGTTTGACAGATGTGTTGTACATGATGGTCATGTGAATACCTATTCCCTAACAAAGGATGGAGTGTTACATAAGCTAAAGCCATTGAAGGAGACTGAAGAAAAGGTATGTGGTAATGTGAGAATAACTTTTGTTGATGGAAGAAAATTCCTAGATGGTATGAGGCATGAGCATATGTATTTTTCTTTAATTCCAAAAGTTGGTAAAGAGGAAGTAGAGGATGTACCTATAGAGGTTGCAGATTTATTGAATGAGTTTCAGGATATTGTATCTGATAATGTACCTAATGGATTACCACTGGTAAGGAAGATCATTCATCAAATGGATTTGATTCCAAGAGCCAATTTTCCAAACAAGGTAGCACATAGAATGATACCAACAGAAAGTGAAGAGTTGAACAGACAAGTATATGAGTTGTTACAAAAGGGATTGATTTGGGAGAGCCTAAGTCCATGTATTGTACCAGTAGTATTAGCACCAAAGAAGAATGGAGAATGGAGGATGTGTATAGATTCTAGAACAATAAACAAGATCACAATCAAGTATAGGTTTCCATTGCCACAAATGGATGATATTATGGATTGTTTGAGTGGAGCTGTGTATTTCTCAAAGATAGATCTGAAGAGTGGATATCACCAAATTTGGATCAGAGAAGGAGATGAATGGAAGACTACCTTCAAGACAAAGGAAGATTGTATGAGTGGTTAGTCATGCCTTTTAGGCTAACCAATGCACTGAGCACTTTCATGCAGCTCATGAAAAAGGTTTTGAAAGAATTTCTAGGTAAGTTTGTCATTGTGTACCTAGATGATAATTTGATCTTTAGTAAGACATTGGAAGAGCATATGATGCATATTCATATGGTGTTTGAGAAGTTAAGAGATGAGAAATTTTTTATTAATTTGAAGAAGTGCAATTTTGTGAAGAAAGAGTTAGTGTATTTGGGATTTGTAGTTTCAACAGAAGGTCTAAAAATGGACTGAGAGAAGGTACATGCTATCCTTGAATGGCCTACTCCAAGGAGTGCTACTGAGGTAAGATCTTTTCATGGTCTAGCTAGTTTTTACAGAAAGTTTATCAGAAATTTTTGCAGTATTTGTGGTCCCTTGACTGAAACAATGAGAGGGGATAGAAAAGAGTTTAAGTGGACTAATGGGGTAAAAAAGAGTTTTCAATTGTTGAAACAAAAATTTAAAGAACAACCTGTTTTAGCACTTCTAGATTTTAATGTGTTTCAAGTAGACTGTGATGCTAGTGGTACTACAATAAGAGCTATTATGAGCCAAGAAGGTAAACTTGTTGCTTATTTCAGTGAGAAGTTAAATGATGCTAGGAGAAAGTATTATGTTTATGATCAGGAATTTTATGCTATAGTTCAGACATTAAAGAAGTGGAGACACTATCTACTTTCTAAGGAGTTTGTTTTGTATACTAATCATTAAGCTTTGCAATATTTGAATAGTCAAGGAAAGTTGAATCAAAGGCATTTGAAAAGGGTTGAGTTTTTGTAGAGTTATACATTTGTTTTGAAACACAAGAGTGGAAAGTCTAACAGGGTTGTAGATGCTCTTAGTAGAAGGCAACTATTGCTGATAGAAATGTAGATTGAAGTGGTTGGGTTCAAGGAACTCAAGAATTTGTGTCCAAAGGATCCTAATTTTGGTGAAGCTTGGAAAGCTTTTAAAGAACCTGTTACTCTAGACAAAACAAAGTGGTTGGATTTTATCATCCAGGATGATATGCTATTCAGAGGGAGTCATTTGTGCATTCCACAAAGTTCTATGAGGGAGAATATCATCAAGGAGAAGCATAGTAGAGGATTGGCTAGACATTTTGGTCATGATAAAACTCTTGTTTTGGTTAGTGAGAATTATTATTGGCCATAATTGTAGCAAGATATCAAGAAGTTTGTATAGAATTGTAGAGTATGTTAGATGGTGAAAGGAGTGAAGTAGAATACAAGGTTATATCAACCATTACCTATACCAGAGAAGCCTTGGGAGGATATCAGTATGGACTTTTTTCTTGGATTATTGAGGACTCAGCGGGGACATGATTCAATTTTTGTGGTGGTTGACAAATTTTTGAAGATGACACATTTAATTCCCTATAAGAAGACTAATGATGTTGTTCATATAGAAAAATTATTTTTCAGAGAAGTAGCGAGACTACATGGTTTGCTAAAGACCATAGTTTCAGATCGAGACACCAAGTTTGTAGGCTATTTCAGGCAAACATTGTGGAAGAAGCTAAAGATAGATTTGAAATTCAATTCATCACATCATCCATAGACTGATGGAAAAACATAGGTGGTGAATAGGAGTTTGGAAAATTTGCTGAGATGTTTGGTTGGAGATAAGCCGATAGGATGGGATTTGATTTTACCACAGGCAGAATTTACATACAATAATTATGTCAACATGAGTACTAGTAAATCACCATTCTAGATTGTATATGGAAATAGTCCTAGAAATGCATTGAGTTAAGAAGGATAGATCAAGGAGAAATAAGTAGTACTGAAGCTGAGGATTTTGCAGAACATTTGAAGAACATCCATGAGGAGGTGAGGAAGCACATTACCAAGATGAATGCACAATATAAGGCTAAGGAAGATGAGAAAAGGAGGCATAATGAATTTTAGGTTGGAGATGAAGTCATGGTTCATTTGCAGAAGGAGTGATTTCTAGTTGGTACACATAACCAATTGAAAATGAAGAAGTTTGGGCCATGTAAAATACTAAAGAAGCATGATTCAGGAAATGCATATGAAGTATAATTTCCTACTGAGCTAAATATTTCACCAGTGTTTAACATTTCAGATCTGACAGAGTATCATGAGGGAGGTGTTGAAGATGAGATCACAACAGCATAGTGGAGTATTCCAACAACTAGTTTAGATACCAAAGAGATTGAGGATATACTAGATCGTCATGTTGGCAGAAGCACAAGGAACAAGACATATGAAGAATATTTGGTCAAGTGGAAAGGATGACTTGTTGAAGGTTTATCATGGCTAACAAAGGAGGACATTAACTACCTTGGTTTTCCTCTACATACTTGAGACATGACGAGGTCACTTCTCAAATTACCCTGGGTGTCTGATGTAGGAGCATCCTAGGTGTAAGAGAAATCTTGCATCACCCAAAAATATTTCTATTTTTGTATTCAATAAGGGCTATCTTGTGTAGAGTTGCTATTTATGGAAACTTTCTATTTTTAGTAAGTTGGTCACACGATCTTGAAATGTTCTGATTTTACATGTGGAGGTTCATCTCAATCATATCAGCCTCCTAGTAAAGTTTCATGGCTAGATCAAGTCTAGTTTTGAAGATATTGAAGATTTTCGGTATTGGCAGTGGGGTATAAAAACTTTGAACTCAGTTTTGAAGGCTTTAGAGGCCCTGAATGAGGTTGAGAAATTGGGTAATAGGTGCTTGCGTGAGTCAAGCCTGTAGAGTGCTTCATGGCCTTTCCTGAATGGGGTTATAATAGTCAATCGGGTCAACTAGTGATGACTTATGGTTTCTGGAAGTCGGGCCACCTGAAATGGCAGAAAATAATTTTCCTTCAAAATTTTTGTTTAGGTTTCAAAAGTTATTTTGAGCCAACTTTGATGTAATAATTTGAAAAATAAAATAATTCTAAGTTTGGTCGACCCTAAGGGCTAAATTTCTGGAACCTTCTCAAGCGGTGGAAAATGCCTATATAAAGAAGGCCTGTAGTGTTGTCTAGGGCAGTTCTGGATAGTAGATCTGGGTATTGATTCAAGGCTTTGTCCTATAGAATATTGTAAGGGAATGTCCATGTGGCTTTGCATATTGTAATTCCACATTTGTGGAGATAATAAGAAGCCCATTTTCTATTCTTGCACTTTTTTGTTGTTTCTCTATTTCTATTATGTGTTTGTGGTATTAAGGGGAGCACCCTTCATCAAAAGTACGTCAAAATCAGAGATGAAGATAACATTTGTTATGAAGATTGATGACTAACATAATTTGAAGAAGATCTAATGGATTGAAAAAAAATGTGTTACTAACACATCAGCTGAGGAAGGTTTAAGTAAAAAAATCAACAAAGGAGATTAAGCGGCAAAATCTGATGGATGGAATTAAAATGGTTTACTTGTCTATTTAAGAGACTGGGATTTCATGATGAAAGCATGTTGGAAGAAGGAGACTGTAGGAGATATCACGTGAAAAATCTTCATGCATGCCTGATCAGACTGGTTAAGGAGAACTAAATTGCAAAGATTATCGAGCATTAGAAATCTATTACTAAGTGACAGTATGTTACTGAATATTGATTGAAACAGAATTGAAATATTGATCAAAAGATTTGAATGAGCTTAACATAGATTTGATAATCTGCAATTGAAGTTGTGTTTTAATTAGATCAACTACTATTACATTTTAACCATTGTAAACAAAGAAATCTCTTAATGGAGTGGACTAGAAAGTCTTGTAATGTCATTCATAGATTGTACATTTGTTATCATGTCAACCCCGTAGTGAATGCTAGTTGGATGATAATGGTTGGTCTAAAATCCTCTAACAAGATCACACCTCACAATGTGTTTGTAACCTTTAACAGGGTTTGGTCTTCACTATCCTCACTTCAAAAGAGTGAACAATTTTTGGTTTGCCGATCCCAGGTTATTTTTCCCTTCACAGGGTTTCCACGTTAAATCTCTTGTGTTATGTGTTGATTGTAATGATTGTTTGTTACCATACTTTACATGTTGCATATTGGATTTTATCAGTAATCATTATATGTTCTTAACTAGTAATCGGTAAAAGCACATATAGAATACTATTTTAGTTCACTGAGCTGCAAAAGTTTTAGCAAATTTTTTTTGGATATACATTTCATGATTGGGACTATGGATTAATGATTCACCCACCTCTCATTTATTCTAACAATTGGTATCAAAGCATTGGTTGCTTGGAATAGAGTTTTAAGGACTTCAGCATAAAGATATCAAAATGTATAAGAGGGAATTGCCAAAGCTAAACATAGATAACTTCACAGTATGGCAAAGATAAATGAAGCTACATGTATCTAGAATTGGGAATTCTACCCTGACACTAATGGAGAATGGCTACATTGCACTACCCATTAGTCCCTTGACCCTTGATCAACTGAGAGACAGGCATGAACATAATGTCACTATGATGGAGATTGTTGCTACTTTTACTGATGCCAAATTTGAAGATATTAAAAATTACACTACCGCTAAAGGTATGTGGGATAAACTTGCTCAGGTTTATAGTGATGATGTGAATGTCAAAAGAGCCAGAGATGAAAGCTTAAGGGGTAGATTTGATGATATGAAGATGAAGGAAGGTGAAAATATTGTGCAATATACAAATAGACTGAAAGAGGTGGTACATGCTATTAGAGCATCTGATGGTGTTATTGATGAAGAGATTGTGGTAAGCAAAGTTCTAAGAACCTTGTTTCTGATTTATGCAATCAGAATATCTACAATTCATGAAACAAGGTCTACATCTAGTAACAACCTTACTCTTGATAATCTGATTGGTAAGCTTACAACCTTTGAACTGAATATCTTTGACAATAGTGTTATACCATCTGTTGAATCTACTTTTATGTCTTCTCTAAAGATTGGTAATTCTAGTAGAAAAAATAAGAATGATGATAGTGATAGCAATACTGATGATGAGCTTGATGAACTTGAAGCTCTTATGGCTAGAAGGTTACCTAAAGGTAAAGGGAAGTATAGAGGTAAATTACCTTTAGCATGCTTTAATTATAAAGAGGTTGGTCATATTACTACTAGATGTCCACATAGGAAAGATGATGATAGAAACAAAGACTAATATAGTGAAGGATGCTATGGGAGAAGAGGCAACAGAAGTTACCGACACTACAACAGAGACAATCGAGACAATAATGATAAAGGCAAGGTGTACTACATTGTAGGAGAAGATGTCACTGATATTGACACTGATGAAGATGTGGAGGTAGTATTTGTTGCAATGAAGGATGACTCGGAGGAAGATGAGAGGTATGTAGAGACAACACTTATCTCTAAGGTTAATAAAAATGATACATGCATCATAGATAGTGGCTGTACACATCACATGACTAGTGATGAAGAGAAATTTGATCATCTTGAAGAACACAAATGGAGGATCTGTTAGAATTGGTAATGATGCACCATGTATGGTTAGAGGAAAAGGAACCCTGATGATAAATGATAAAATTAGATGCGATAATGCTTATTAGGTAAAAGGTCTAAACTATAATTTTCTAAGTGTGGCATAGCTGAACAATTTAGGCCACCAAGTTGCTTTTGAGAGAAAGAAAGTGAAGATATATGATGATGGAGGAAGACTTATTCGATTTGGAACACAGTCGACAGGTAATCTATTTTATCTTGATAATGATTAGTCTTCTTGTTTAATGATGAAAGATGAAGATGCATGGCTGTGGCATAAGAGATTATGTCATGTGAATTTTGATAACATGATTAAGATCAATAAAAAGAAAAAGGTTAGAGGTCTGCCTAAGTTATCTATGCAAGACAAGGTACATGTCTAGTTTGTGATTATGACTTGAAGAATGTAAAAGTTGCATTAGAAAATGATGAATGGGTTAATGAAATGAAAGAGGAAATAGAACAGATAAAGGAAAAAACTTGGAGTTTAGTACCCAGACCTAAGGACAAGAATGTTATCTATACTAAGTGGATATTCAGAAAGAAGATTAATGAGAATGGAGAGGTAACAAGGAACAAAGCTAGGTTAGTATGCAAGGGATATGCACAGGAGGAAGGAATAGATTATGGTGAGACATTTGCACCTATTGCTAGATTAGAAGGAGTTAGAATGTTACTCGCATATGTTGCTCACAAAAAGTTCAAAGTTTACCAAATGGATGTCAAATCAACTTTTCTAAATGGGTTAGTTGAAGAAGTCTACATAGAATAACCTGAAGGGTTTGTTGATCCAGAAAACAAAGATATAGTATGTAGATTACATAAAGCTTTATACAGTTTGAAGTAAGCACAAAGATCCTGGTATGAGAGGCTGCATAACTATTTGCTGAGTATTGAATTTGTTAGAACAAGTGAGAATAGTAATCTGTACATGAAAGGAAATTCTAATGATACTATCTTGATTGCTGACATATTTGTGGATGACATAATATTTGGAGGACAAGATCAAATTTGTAAGTCATTTGCTGATGAAATGAAAAGTGAATTCTAAATATTTATGTTTGGAGAGATTAAGTTCTTTCTAGCCTTACAAGTGATTTAGCAGAATGATGGTATATTCATCACACAATCTAAATATATAAAGGAAGTCTTAAAGACATTTGGCATGGAAGATGCTAAACCTATGGAAACATCGATGGCTACTGGATGTAAACTAACTAAAGAAGATGGAACTATTGAGGTAAATCAGACACTATACTGATCCATGATTGGTAAGTTAATGTATGTAGTTCATAGTAGACCTAATATAGCACATGTTGTTGGAATAGTTGCTAGATTTTTTGCAAACCCTAGAGAGTCACACATGGTTGCTACAAAGAGAATCTTAAGATACCTAAAGAAAACTAAAGATTATGGATTGTGGTATCCTAAGAAAGGAAAGTTTTAACTAAAGGTATACACTGATGCTGATTGGGATGGAAATGTGGATGATAGAAAGAGTACCACTAGAGGAGCATTCTTCTTTGGTGAAAGACTTGTTACATGGACAATAAAGTATTTGGAATAGTCCCAAGAGATAACTAAGAAGGGGGGGTGAATCAGTTATCTCAAAGTTTCAATTCTTTATCCAATTAAGTATACTTAAACATAAATAATAAACAAAATGAAAGAACACTTGAACACAACACCAATATTTTGGTTACGGGGAAACCCAAATAGGTAAAAACCCCGGCGGGACTTGATACCCACTAATATTCTATTCTAATGTATAATGCTCCTTGTTAGAAGATCCTTTACCATGTTAGGAGTAGCTTTAGAATATATTAAGTATAGTAGACCTGGTCAAGGGTTGGACCCTATTAGGAGTCTTTTACAATTTTCCCTATTAGGGGAGAGGATGCACTATCTGAGAGCTCACTGCTCAAATGGGCAAAGGCTACAACCTTCTAAATAACAGATACACACTATATCTGGATCTTGGTGAATTTCACTTTGACCTACTATCTAGATCAATTCCAATGAATAGGATAAGTACTTTACTTGGTCACATAGACCTACTTTTGATGGCTAAACACTTCGCACACTCTACTTTGCTCTGCTTAATCAACTATGAACCACACTCAAGCAATCACAAATGACTACCTATAAATATATTTCCTCCAAATGATATAATCAAGTTGGCCTTTTAGAACCACCTTGAAATCATATTAGAGAAACCATAATAAACTCCAATAAACATTATTTTGGCTCTACTATGCATGCAACTTATTCTGGGACTTGTCTAATAAATTAATTGAAGACACGTGTTACACACTGTCGGCTCTACCAAAACAACTGGAACTTGTCTGTAGGTTGAATTAACTTATGTGCTCTTAACCAAACATCAATAACTCTTCTCCAAGATTAAATCCAAGGGTTCATATTCTCAAGATAGGTGCAACTCAAGAACCAATTAAATCTCTATCGGCTCTTCTGAACAAACATAAGAAACTGCTACTGGCGAATAATGACTGCATAACTTTACTTGGGTTCATCATCAAACTATGCATCCATAACTAAAACATCACTAAAATGTCTTCAACATATATCCAAGCATGCAAGGTTTCATGATAACTTTATGGACAACCATACATAGGACACTTTTTGTTATTCTATCAGGAACACTACTAACACCAGCTGCTATATAACTGTCTATACTAACAGTTAACCTCTGCACCCATGATATCATGTTGATATCATGTCCATGCTACATATACAAAAATATTACTACATCAAACTTGCATGCATGCTACTTTCCAAATGTTGTCGTCAATGACAAACATACAGTTAGTACTGGCCTGCTGGGAAATCTCCAACAATCTCTCCCTTTGGCATTGATGACAACATGTGGAATGAAAAACCACCACCAACCCAAATCAACATTTCTTTTTTAACATTCTCCATTTCCTCTTCAAAACTCCCCCAAAGATGAATCCTCCATCTGCTGCAATATTTTCTAATATTCTCCATTTCCTCAACTATACTGCTATCATAACTGAATACTACTCCCCCTTAGTATATTACTCCTCTTTTTGTTTCTATTTTTCATGACTCTATATATTACTCCCCCTTTGACATCAATGGAAAAGGGTGCCATTCATTTTAAGCACCAGTACTACTCCTGAGGTAGAGTAGTCAACCTTCCATCAGTCCCAGAGGATTGATGCCTTTCCTTCTTTCTTCTAGGCAGAATCAGGGAATGGAATGACTCCCAAATTATCCCTGAGATACTCAAAAGTATCCTTAGGCAAGGGATTTGTGAATATATCTACCAACTGATCTTTAGTACTCACATAGTCCAACTTGACATCTTTTTCTACCACTTTCTCTCTTAGGAAGTGATACTTGATCTCAACATGCTTTGTCTTTGCATGCATCACAGGGTTCTTTGACATATTGATAGTGCTAGTGTTATCATAGTGAATAACAATAGGATAATCAATTTGAATTTCAAAATCCTTTATCATTTTATTGATCCAAACAATTTTAGAATAATTCAAGGCTGCTGCAACATACTCCACTTCTTCTATTGATTGAGAAATACAATTTTCTTTCTTTCTCATCCAAGTGACAAGTCTATCACCAAGAAACACTGCTCCACCTAAAGTACTCTTTCTGTCATCAATGCATCCTACCCAATCTGCATCAGTGTACACATGAAGCTCAACATTTTCTAAATTAGGATACCATAGACCATAATCTATAGTGCCCTTCAAGTATCTGAAGATTATTTTTACTACCATGAGGTGACTTTGTTTAGGTTCTACTGCAAATCTTCCAACTATGCCAACTACATTTGAAATATCAGGTCTAGTCTAAGTAAGGTATATAATTTTACCAATCATAGACTTATACAATGTTATATCTACTGCTAGTGAGTCATCTTCTTTTGTAAGCTTGCATCCATTGATCATAGGGGTTCCTATTGTCTTGCAATCATCCATCTTAAATTTCTTTAGTATCTCTTTCACATACTTTGATTGATTAATGAAAATTTCTTTTTCTATCTACTGCACATTTAGTCCCAAAAAGTATTTGATAGGACCAATCATACTCATCTCAAATTCATTCTTCATTTCTTTGGAAAATTCTACACTTAGTTTGTCATTACCTCCAAAGATAATGTCATCAACAAATATAGCTACAAGTAATAAACCTTCAGATGTCTCTCTAATGAATAGATTACAATCTATTGCTCCTTTCTTGAATCCAATCTTTGTTAAGTATCCATCTAGTCTCTCATACCATGCTCTAGGGGCTTACTTAAGTCCATAGAGGGTCTTCTTCAATCTGCATACCATATTAGGTCTGTTTGATAGGGTGAATCCTTTTGGCTTCTGAATGTATACTTCTTCTTTTAAGTCTCCATTTAGGAATGCTGACTTGACATCCATATGATAAACTTTGAATTTTTTTACCGTAGCATAAGCTAAAAACAACTTAATAGCTTCTAATCTGCTCATAGGTGCAAATGTGTACATTTGAATAATCAATGCGTTCTCTTTGTGCATACCCTTTACATACTAATCTTTCTTTGTTTCTTACCATTGTACCATCTTCATTCATCTTGTTTCTAAATATCCACTTTGTTCCAATCACATTCTTATCACTAGATCTTGGGACCAATTCCCAAGTGTCATTCTTAATAATCTAATCAATTTCTTCTTTTATAGCATCATGTCGATCTGAATTATTACAAGCATCTTCAACACTTAAAGGTTCAATCTAAGATAGTAAAAATACCACTTCATTGCTAGCTAAGTTCTTTGCTTGTGATCTTGTTAGGACTTTGGTGCTTTGATCTCCAATGATGTCTATCTTGGAATGATTTCTTGATGTAAACTTTGGAACTTTAGGTGATGTTGACTTATCAGCCTTAGGAGTTTCTTCTTCACTTGTCTCAGGGTAATTGAATAACACATCAATACTATCAAACATTTCTTCAATAACTATCTCACTAGTAGAGGGTCTAGGTTCTTCTTCAATCATGGGTGAGTAATCATGATATCTTTCTTGAATCATAAACTTTTCATCAATCTTTACATGAGCACTTTCAATGATCTTTTTGTTAGAAATAGAGAATATTGAGAGGGGGGGGGGGGGTGAATTAGTATTCTACAAACTTTATCTTTTTCTCAATTATGGATATAATAGATTATCTTTATATATGCATAACATAAGAAGCTAAACAACATGCATAACAATAAAGAACTCATAACACATTATTTGTTCTTGAGGAAACCTTGGCCAAGGGAAAACCATGGTGGGGATGGTACCCACAAAGATCCACTAATCAAAAGTATCCTATTAAGGATGTTGACCCTATTAGGAGTCTATTACAAACATATAGTGTATCAGTCCTAATTAAGGGACTATAGGACTTGTTAGAAGCCTCAACCTTATTAGGAGTTGGTAGTACAAAATGTTATTACCAGATGAGCCCACTACCCAAAAAAGTAATGTAGAATATACACTAATTAAAAAAATAGGTTAAGGTACATAACCTTATACTACTTGCATCAATATCTCTTCACCACTCTTTCACTATCGTTATTACATATGCATCATATACTTCACATCATATCATTGCTTCATTACATTTTATTACTACTACATAATAATACACTTCTTCTATACAATTACAATTACATTTATACCAATACCTTTATCCAAGGGTTAACATCTAGGATTTCATCCCTTTATATTTTCAAGTCATTATTTTGATAAACAAAATAATCCCTGAACTATTTACTAGTTCTGTCTTCATATTTTGTCATGTTGGCTTGACACTATCTTCGATAAAATTGTCATAACTTCTTCTGTACATGCCGTACTAACTTTTTCTCTAAGATGGGTTTTCAATATACATAATAGAGTCTATCTTCAAGTGTGTAAGCACAAAACTTACTCCAATCAATGTCACAAACAAAAACTATGTCTAGGTTCACTGGTAAAAATATTGTCTCACACTTAGACAAATTTGCAATGCGCTCTATCATACTTTCTCTCTGACCTATGTGATCTTCATGTGGATCATATGTTTCCATAATGACAACATCTATGTAATCAACTTAGCCAATTTACCAACAATCTCCCCCTTTGTCATTGGTGGCAACATATGAGAAAATTGGCTAAGTGTACAACTCAAAATCTCAAAATTGTTCAAAATTGTGGCCATAGTATAAAATATATACTATCCTTATAACTCCTCAAAAAATTATTATCTCTAATATAGTACTCCCCCTAAGAGTATCAATCCTTATCATATATGTTGGTTGTCCTTTTGTTTTCAACTTGTAGGTTTACACTATGATTGACAATTTAATGTCACCAACTCTATCACCACTCCAAAGTCTGCAAGTAAAAGGGCCAATTAACAAGGATCAAAGAGATCCTCCTACACTTTGAGCCTAAATTCTCAGGTGGGTGTACCCTTGATTCACTTCTTGAAAGGAATCACTAAATGTTATACCACTATACCCTTTACTAACTGATTGAAAGATTTTATCATTTAGATGTGTGTGTGTGTGTGATTGATGATGATGGAATGCTTCTAGAGAATAGATCAATGCCTTAACCTAGGGCATAGAGTCACTAAATAACTTATACCAATTGAAAATTCTAACTCAAACATACTTGAATTCAGGATAAGTGCTTTTCCTATTATCCCTCTCACTCACATACTAGGACATCAAATTCTTATCAAGCCATGAACTCACTGAAATTACTTGAAAGAATTTAATCCTAACTTTGTTAAGAACTCAAAGATAATTTCACAATACTCTTTGTTTACCATATGCTAACTCACTTTGTGATATTAACATATATGAGCTCAATATCAAAACAAGAAGACATACACCACTATGAGATTGGAATTCAACTATATTCTCATCAAAACTTGTAGAATCAATACATTATTCAGACAAGAATATGCAAAGAGAAACAAAAACCCTAAATCCAAGCTCTCCTTGTTTATAATACCATAAAAAACAACCCCTAATATGGAAAAAAACTTCTACAATATATACCCCCTAGTCATCTTGAAATCTCAAAATAGGATGCAACAAGCTACGGATGACTAGGGTTAGGGTTTCACCCACCAGACCAACTAGAAATAGTCAAAAATTTATTACAGGGGAAGAAACCCAAGCAACCAGAAGATAGATCCTAGAAAGATCCTCAATCATGACAATTCACTGAGAAGGTACTAAGAACCATGAAAATGCCAAAATTTTCAACTTGTTCGGCCACCTGCAACATGCCTCGAGCACAAAGAACATAGTACAAACCCCTGAAAATGATCATGGAACACCTTGGACCACACTGCAACAGTTAGCAAAACCAATTCTACCAGATCTGATCACTTGATCAATAAATTTCAGTCCTGCCCATCACAAAAAACCCTCTAAGAAATTTGAATTTGAATTACAACGGCTACCCCGACAAAGTTTAAAATGTGACCATCAATTCTATTCATTTCTCGATAGATCGAGCGGCTTACATTTAATCTCACAATAGTCATGAACACTTTTCAAAAGTCTTCGGCCTAGTTAGCACACCACAGCTAGTAAAAATCATGCACATCAGCTCCACGTAGCAGACATGACCCACAAAGTATAAGCCTTTAAATCAAACGGTCATCCCATGATCGCATGGCCTAAAAAGATTCCATGCGATCATGCGACAACTGTAGATCCTACCACACTGTCAGCCCCCTTTGAAAGATTCAGGCCCACTAACAAATCCTAATCACCTTCTCACTTAGCAATCAAAACACCGCATGTTAGCACCACTTGTCAGAGGACCCACCCTCCTCAACCACATGAGGAAAAGAAAAATTGATGGCTGGCGTAAGATCTCATAGCTGTGACAAAATCCATGAGAACTTACGCCAACCGTAGATTCTCTGTAGATGTCAGGACCCTCTAACAAGCTAAAAAATCAAGTCCCACTAACAACTACCAAGTCAAACACACACCAACCAATAAGAGATAGCCAACTGTGCCAACATGGTAGTGGACCCGCTTGGTTTAAAAGATACGTCACATAGGAGAATCAACGGTTGGTGTATAATCTCATAGGTCTGATAGATTCTATGAGAAGATACGCCAATCGCCCGATTGAACCATGACCAAAACCTAGGCCCAGGGAAAAATTAAAGGCCGAAACTATAGGAAAAATTAAGGCACAAGACTTAGGAAAAACTAAAGCACCGTCGAGCTCCAAAATTAGGAAATATTAACTGGGGAGACTTAGGCATAGTGGCAAATATTAAAGGGGCCCGAAAATTAAACCTTAGTCACAAGATTGCATAACATGAAAAAGGCTCATGTGATCATGTGACAAAGCAATCAACAATTAGCACATGCATTATTCATATTTTAAGTGACAGGAAAAGGTAACATTAAAATATAACAGGGTTGGGGCAAATTAGGGTTTTTCCATGCAACGGCTAGATTTTTGAAATTTTACCAAGGGTTTAAGGCTAGAGACCTAAAAACAACTATAGAGACTAGAAGAAAAATGCTAGAGCCATGAAAATTTTAACAGGTGCTAACAATGGCTCTAGTTGGGGATGTATGCCTCTTGTAGGCATAGCAAGGATTTAGAATCACTGGTTAAAGAAGACCATCCCACTGGAAAAACTGACAACAAAGAGCAATAGGACCAAAACCTTACAAACCAAGACAAAACAAGATAGGGGAAAGAAACTTTACAAAATTTATAGAATGTACAGACCTAACTACTATTCATGGAAATAAAATACCTTCAATTGAATTATTTCTTCAAGAATTGTCCATGAATTGGCAATTCTTGAACTTCACCATTTAACTCTTTCACAATGTATGAATCTTGGCCCCATTTCTCATGAATTTGATATGGCCCTAGCCAGATTGGATCAAATTTACCATGTTTTCCTTTATCCTCCAATCTGGCATTCCAAATTAACACCAAATCACCAGGTTCAAACTTCCTCTCAACAATCTTCTTGTCATATAAATTTTTAACCTGCAACTGCAATTTGGCATTTTTTGAAGTTGATTCTCTTCTAGTCTCATCCAACCTAATGAGGTCCTCATTTCTTAGCTGCATTTCATCATCTATGTCATCATCATATAACTGAACAAACTTGTACATTTCCAATAAATTATTCTGAGGCATTCTTGCATGTATTCCATATACTAAGTCAAATGGTGCACAACCAATTGCCTTCTTCACAGTTACCCTATTAGCCCACAGGGCTAATCGCAACTTTGAATTCCATGCCTTCTTATTCTTTTCAAGAATCCTCTTTAGGATTTTAATCAAACTCTTATTAGTAGATTCTACCTATCCATTTTCTTATGGATGATAAGGTGAGGAATAAGAAATCTAAATTCCTAAACCTTTGCAAAAGTCCTTATATTCAGTACACCTAAAGCACATTTCATTATCACTAACTATCCTCTTAGGGAAACCAAACCTTGTAACAATATTATTCAATAGAAAATTAGTTACCACCTTGCTAGTTGAATTCCTTGTAGGTATAGCCTCTACCCACTTACTAAAGTAATAAGTGGCAACTAGTATCTATGAGTGTCCTCCATTAGACTTGTTTGGTATCTCCCCTATGAAATCAATTCCCCATTGTTGGAAAGGAGCTTGTACTTCTACTGGTTTTAATGGCACATTACCTAAAAATTTAAGCTTACTAGAGAACCTTTGACAAGCATCACACCTCCTTACCAACTATTTTGCATCCTTGAAGATTGTGGGCCACCAGAATCCTGCTCTCAAGATTTTATGAGTAGTTGTTTTACCCATATAATGCCCACCACAAACTCCCTCATGCATTTCCTTTAACAAATTGTTAGCCTGATCCTCATCAACACACTTCAAAAGTATGCAATCTAAATTCTTTCTATACAATTTACATTTCACATTTACATACTTGATGGCCTGTAATTTTAATGTCCTCTTCGTATTGTCATCCATGTCTGCTGGACATTTCATATTTCTCAAGTAGTAGATAATATCTTAATACCAGATACAATCATCCATGTCACATGTATAATCAATTTCAGCTTGATTTATCTGATTTGCATCAAGATTGGATTGAGCCATCAGTTTTGCCAATCCTTGTCCTTTGACCAATTTGGTAATTTGGATATCAATGTTGAACTCTTGGATCCTATTGATCTATCTGCATCTTCTCCTAGACACCTCTTGCTGTGAGAAAATATCCTTGACTGCTGCACTTGGCACAAAGGCAATCACAATTGGTCCCATCAGATAACATCTAAAAGCTTTCATAGCCTTGACCAATGCATAAGCTTGTTTTTCATTTATGTCATATTTCAATTCAGCAGCCTACAAAGATTTACTAAAGAATGCAATAGACTTCTCAAAACCATCCTTATTTTTCTGCAACAACACTGCAGCAATAGTGTGAAAAGATGCAAAAGAGAAGATATGCATTGGGATACTATAATCAGGTGCCTTAAGCATAGTTGCATCTTTAATGGCCTGCTTGATATTCTTGAAAGCTTCATTAGGCTCACCTTCCCATGTAATAGCAGATCCCTTCTTTAACATCTTGGATATAGGTCTAGTGACCTCAGCAAAGTTTGTTACAAATCTTCTCAAGAAGTTTACCTAACCAAAGAAGGACTGAATTCCTTTAATATTCTTTGGTCATTGAATCTTATCAATGGATGCCACCCTTTCAAGATCAATTCTAACTCCTTGTTTGCCAACCAAGTGGCCAAGTAACTTACCCTCGGTGACACTGAAAGCACATTTCCTTGGGTTTAATGAAATGCCATATTCCAAGGCCGTCACAAATATTTTCTCTAAATGAGTATAGTGGTCTTCTTCCTTCTTGGAATAGGCAATTAAATCATCTTGATAAACAAGAAGGAAATCATCAATAAAATCTAAAAAGGCAACATCCATAGCCCTTTGAAAAGTAGCACCAACATTTGTGAAACCAAAAGGCATTCTCACATAAACATATGTCCCCCAAGGTGTTGTAAAAGTTGTCTCAAACTATTCTAATTCTTTGACAATTACCTAATTATAACCAGAGAAACCATGCATCATAGACATCAATTCTGATCTGGTCACTCTAACATAGCTTCCATATTGGGCAAATAATAGTTATCCTTTAATGAGCTAATGTTCAAATTCCTGAAGTCCACACAAAGTCTGATGTCATCATTCTTCTTTCTGATAGGGACAAGATTTGAAACCCAATAAGAGTGCCTTATAGGCTTGATAATTCCAACATCTCTTAGCTTCATCAATTCTTCTTACATCTTAGGTGCCAAAGTGGGATTTATAGGCCTTTGTTTTTTCTAGAAAGGTTTAGCATCTCCCTTCAAAGGAATGATATGCTGAAACAAGTCCTCTCTATAAACCTTAAGTCATCATATGACCATGCAAAAACATGCTTGAATTTTCTCAATAACTCAATCAAAGATTTTCTCACATTGTGAGACATGTCCCTACCAATTTATACCTTCTTAGGTGCCTCATGTGTTCCAAGATTTATCTCCTCTAGATCAGCATGATCTTCTCTTTTGATATTCTTTTGAACTCTATCCTAGTTATCAAAGATAGTTTCCAAAACAACAAGCCCCTTGGGCACCTTGTTAGTTTTGAGTTGAATGATTTCATTACCAAAGACAACCTCCTTTCCTTCTATAGTCTCAACCAAAGTTGAGCAATCAAATTCTTGACCATGATACTAATCTTCACAACTCATAAACTTCAAGATATCATTATCATCATCAAAAACTTGTGCATTTTCAATATTGTCTGGTATACTAGGTCTAGCTTGAATTTCAACTTTAGAGATACCAGTAAATGTAATATCATTGGGATTGATTTCTATATTGGCTAACAAGTCAGCCATCTTATTGTTACTCCTATCCTTCCACTCAATATTGAAGGCATCAAAATGTTCAATCAAATCCCAAACTGCATTCCTATATTGTTTTAACCTTTTGTTCTTGGAAGCATATACTGGCCTGACTTGGGACACCACCAACTCAGAATCACCAACAACACCTAAGCATTTAATACCATGCTTTTGTGCCAACCTCAGTCCTAACAACAATGCCTCATATTCTACTATATTGTTGGTACAAAATAAATTCAATGTGAAAGAAAATTTGTAGGTGTTTCCATTAGGAGAAATAAGTAAAATACCTACTCCTACTCCATCCTTGCAATTTGCACCATCAAAGTACATTACCCACAAATCACCCTTCATAGAATTAACACTTACCTCAATAGAGATAGGTGACAAAATAGGTTCTTTCTCAAGTACAGGGATATCTTCCCTAAAAGCATTAATATCAGTATCCATAAAACATGTAGTTTCATTATCAATACTTCTCTCAATCATGTGGCATACTCTTGGTTCTCACTCAATCTTGATAAACTGATCATCAATCTTGAAAGTGGCATAGGAAAGATCACATTGTAAACTTCCACCCATGGTAGCACTCCACCTTCTAGATAGCAGCATCCCATAATGAGGAGGGATGTCCACCACTAAAACACTCATTGTTAATTCTTTCTCTGGATATGCTGCTAGCCTATATGGCATTGCATTGATAGTCCCAATGATTGGTACCTCCCTCTAATGCATTGCACAACATCTACCTTGAACTGTATAAACTTTAAGGACCAATTTTTCCATAATCTTAAAAGGCATAATAGTATTAGAGGAACCACTATCAATCATACAATTTCTTAATTTCATTCCATTCACAAGGACACTTAAAAAGAATGGATCAATGTTTTCAAGGCTAGCATTGACAGAACTATCCAAATATATAGGAGGAATTTGAGATACAATTCCCAGAGCAGCAACACATTTCAAAGCTTTATCCTGAGACTCATAGCATGCAACATCATTATTTTGAACATTATCTACCCATGCCATAGCTCTATCCTTGTGCTCAGGGATCCTCAACAATTCTGACAATGGAACCTTAACTGTAATTTGGGATAATACATATAACATATCAATAGGAGCAGAGGGAGGAATCTCAATTTGCACTGCTTTAGTATCTCTTTGTTTGTCTGATACATTAGGTGTATTGGCCACCCTCATTTTTTCAATCTTAGCCATTGTGTTAACTGGCTTCTCAATCTCACTAGAAAATCTTTCAACTCCAACTCCCTTAGGCTCACAATTCTTACCTTTTACATTCTTGAATTTCACCATGTGATCACCTTTTGATTTGTTCTTATTAGGCTCTCCAGAGTTGGTACTCTTTATAAACATTCCTGTAGCTTTTCCATTTGTATCCCTTGCCACCATGCCTTTAGTTTGCACTTAGGAAATCATTTCTATATTAATCCTATCTATCTCTTCTCTAGAAGGTCTTCTTAAATTTACTGGCTCAAAAGAAGAGTTCATGTTACATGTCTTCTTATCAATGTCTTCACTATCAGAAAAAACCTCTTGATGAAAAAGGGCATGAGTGTGTCTCTTCACATTTACATCTGCTTCTTCATCAAAATCAAAATCATCTTCATATCCTAGAGATGAAGTAGCCATGTTGCATCCAACATAATCTTGATCTTCTTCTTGATCTATCTCCTCATTGCCACAATCTTGATTTGCAGCCATAGAATGTGCAACCACACAATGCTCTACAGAAGGAGGGGGTTGGCATGCAACACACCAAGGTATGTCCTCCATGACATTTATTGAAGCTTTTTGTAGAGTCAAGGACACCTCTATCATTATTTCCTCTTGCAGCAGGGACAATAGGCTTGCCATCTTTCCATTGGGTGTTGTAGGGGTAGTTCTGCAATCTATTCTGCTTATTGAAATTGTTGTTGAACTAAGGACTTTCATTGGTAGGAGCAATGATGTTCCTATTTTTAGGTGCCTTCAAATCTTTCAATGCATTGAGAACCTTATCCAATTTATCTTCTTCTTTCCTCCTAGTTCCAACATTCCTATCATTTTCTTTTTTGTATTTCTTGTCCCCAAACAACTTAGGGTCATCTCTCTTCCCACCCAACTTCCCTGATATCTTCATATTGTTCTCAATATTGACAGCAATCCTAAAAGCATCTCTGAGGTTTCTTGGTTCTTTGTCCCTCAAAAAGTATCCCATCTTTCTAGCAAATGCATTGAAGTATGTGGTCAAACAAACATTGTCATCTAACCACATAACTTGAAATAACTTATGCATTCCCTTCTGAAATCTCATATTAAATTCAGCTGCAGACTCATTCTGATTTTTCCTTATGGTATTAGACTCATTCAAAATGAAACTAGCATTAGGCCTATCACCATACTTCTCTTTGAAACATCTCTCAAAAGAATCCCAAGTATCAATACATTTATCAGGAAATCTCTTAAACCAATCTCTAGCATCCTCCACCAAAGATTGAACAAATAATTTCATGAGTACATCCTCATGCTCAACCTCATAATCATTAAGCATATCAACAAATAGCCTAAGATTTTCCTCACAACTAATAGCATTATTACTAGAAAACTTAGGTACCTTATCTCTTATATCAGTTTGAAAAGCATTTGGGTAGCCAGGAATCCCATCAAAACTAATTTTCCTATAGCCTTCTAATTGCATAGGTCTTCTTTGAAAACTTGAGCTAGTGTTAACCCTAGGATCAACATTTACATTTACATTTCCATCTACTTGTGCATTTGAATATTGTCTAGGATCAACACCTATCCTAGCAGATGAAGAAGGAAATGAACTAGTAGTAGCATTACTAAGTGGAATAGTAGTAGTCATAAATGGCATACCTAGTTTAGTAGTAGATGGACCAAGAGAATTTGCAGAGGAAGCCTTCAAGAATTGGATCTTTCTTCTCTTTTCTAAAATGGAGTCTTCAATTTCAACCTTTTCTAATTCTCTTACAAGGTCCTCATCTTCTTTTCTTCTTCTTTCTATCTCTGTGTCCTTATTTGAAATGGGTGGTGGGACCCCTAGTATTGTCAATGATCTGCTTGTTTCATGTCCCACCACCTTGTGCTTTCCTTTCTCACTAGTGGCAATAGCAAGCCTAGTGATCTCATGCCCATCATTATCTTTAGGGAGGGAAGCATAACTTTGAACCTATCTAACCATAGGGCCCTCCTTATCAAATTCATGATCTTGTAGTAAGTGCTCCTGCTCACTCCTCAAAGCATCAAGATCACCAAAGACATCATGTTGCAAAGTCTTAGGAGCAGAAGCAAGCATCTTGTTTCTCTCCTTCATTTCATTAATCTTTCTAAGGAGAGACTATCTTTCTATTAGATCATTCACCTTTTTAGATTCTCTCTCCTTTTGTAACCTCTTATGTATGGCATCTTGCTCTGCCAATTGCAACCTTAGTGCATTTAAATCATCTGGGTCTATCATAATGTCATTAGAACCTGATGACACATCCATATTAGTGAGATTTTGATATGGGAAATGGACTTACCTTGGTCTCATGGGTTCTCTTCTGAAATTATCCTCATCTAGATCTAAATCAATCTCAAAACCCATCTCTCTGGCTTTTTCATCTTGACCTGCAGGCACTGAACCCTTGTCTTGAAATACAGCCTCTGGGGTATCATAAAATTTATCTTCAAAGTAACCACCATCTGATCTAGAAACTCTATCTTGTGAACCTTCCTCACTTGAGGAAACATGTGGTGCTCTACCTTTGGTATTTCTTTGTTCTCTTATGGGAGCACTAGTAGACTCACCATTTCTTCTAATCCAACTCTTCTTCTCCTGT
This sequence comes from Chamaecyparis obtusa, assembly GCA_027943335.1. Classification (NCBI taxonomy): domain Eukaryota; kingdom Viridiplantae; phylum Streptophyta; class Pinopsida; order Cupressales; family Cupressaceae; genus Chamaecyparis; species Chamaecyparis obtusa. The sequence goes on along the minus strand of BSBK01002917.1, from coordinate 348,835 downwards.
CTAGGTAATTGTTCCAGAGTGACCTCAGGATTTTTTCTGACAAAGGACCTAGTATTCCTCCTTTTTTCCATGATCAACTTATGACACTCATTCTAACCTTTTGATTCACCACCCACCAAAGTGGGAAATCTTTAACTGAATACAATAGGAAAACAAGAGTGCACTTTGAAAACTTTTATCTCTAGACTCTCCCCAGTGGAGTCACCATTTTGTTGGTTGTCCTTTTGGTTTCAACTTGTAGGTTTACACTATGATTGACAATTTAATGTCACTAAATCTATCACCACTCCAAATTCTACAAGTAAAAGGGCCAATTAACAAGGATCAAAGAGATCCTCCTACACTTTGAGCTTAAATGCTTAGGCGGGTGTACTCTTGATTCACTTCTTGAAAGGAATCACTAAATGTTATACCATTGTACCCTTTACTAACTGATTGAAAGATTTTATCATTTAGATGTGTGTGTGTGATTGATGATGATGGACTACTTCTAGAGAATAGGTCAGTGGCTTAACCCGGGGCATAGAGTCACTAAATAACTTATACCAATTGAAAATTCTAACTCAAACATACTTGAATTCAGGATAAGTGCTTTGCCTATTATCCCTCTCACTCACATACCAGGACATCAAATTCTTATCAAGCCATGAACTCATTTAAATTACTTGAAAGACTTTAATCCTAAATTTGTTAAGAACTCAAAGATAATTTCATAATACTCTTTGTTTACCATATGCTAACTCACTTTGTGATATTAACATATATGAGCTCAATATCAAAACAAGAAGACATACACCACTATGAGATTGGAATTCAACTATATTCTCATCAAAACTTGCAGAATCAATACATTATTCAGACAAGAATATGCAAAGAGAAACAAAAACCCTAAATCCAAGCTCTCCTTGTTTATAATACCATTAACAAAAACCCCTAATACAGAAATTTTTTTTGCAATATATACCCCCATAGTCATCTTGAAATCCCAAAATAGGATGCAACAAGATACGGATGACTAGGGTTAGGGTTTCACCCACCAGATCAACTAGAAATAGTCAAAAATTTATTACAGGGGAAGAAACCCAGGCAACCAGAAGATAGATCCTAGAAAGATCCTCAATCATGACAATTCACTGAGAAGGTAATGAGAACCACAAAAATGCCAAAATTGTCAACCTGTTCGGCTGCCTACAATACGCCTTGAGCACAAAGAACATAGTACAAACCCTTGTAAATGATCATGGAACACCCTAGACCACATTGCAATAGTCAGAAAAACCAATTCTACCAGATCCGGCCAGTTGATCAATAAATTTCAGTCCTTTCTATCACAGAAAACCCTCTAAGAAATTTGAATTTGAATTACAATGGCTGCCCTGACAAAGTTTAAAATGTGACCATTGATTCTGTTCATTTCATGATAGATCAGGTGGCTTACATTTAATCTCACAACATTCACGAACCCTTTTGAAAAGTCTTCAGCCTAGTTAGCACACCACAGCCAGTAAAAATCATGCACATCAGCTCCACATAGTAGATAGGACCCATAAAGTATAAGCCTTTAAATCAAATGGTCATCGCATGATCGCATGGCCTGAAAAGATTCCATGCGATCATGCAACAGCCGTAGATCCTACCACACTGTCAGCCCCCTTTGAAAGATTTGAGCCCACTGACAAATCCTAATCACCTTCCTACTTAGCCAATCAAAACACTACATGTTAGCACCACCTATCAGAGGACCCACCCTCATTAGCCACCTGAGAAAAAGCAAAATCTATGGTTGGCATAAGATCTCATAGCTCTAACAAAATCCATGAGAGCTTACGCCAACCGTAGATTCTTTGTAGATGTCAGGACCCTCTGAAAAGCTAGAAACTTAGGTCCAACTGGCAACTGCTAAGTCAAACACACACCAACCAATAAGAGACTGCCAACTATGCCAACATGGCAGTGGACCCACTTGGTTTAAAAGATACATCACATAGGAGAATCAATAGCTGGCGTATAATCTCATAGGTCTGACAGATTCTATGAGAAGATACACCAACCATCTAATTGAACCATGACCAAGACTTGGGCCCAGGGAAAAATTAAAGGCCAAAACTATAGGAAACATTAAGGCACAGGACTTAGGAAAAATTAAAGCACCACCGAGCTCCAAACTTAGGAAATATTAACTAGGGAGACTTAGGCATAGCGGAAAATATTAAAGGGGCCTGAAAATTAAACCTTAGTCACAAGATCACATAACATAAAAAAGGCTCATGCGATCATGCGACAAAGTGGTCAACAATTAGCACATGTGTTATTCAGATTTTAAGTCATAGGAAAAGGTAACATTAAAATATAATAGGGCCGGGGCAAATTAGGGTTTTTCCATGCAACGGCTAGATTTTTGAAATTTTACCAAGGGTTTAAGGCCAGAGACCTAAAAACAACTACAGAGACTAGAAGAAAAATGCTAGAGCCATGAAAATTTTAACAGGTGCTAACAATATACTATCAATTTTCTTCTATATATCTCTCCCCCTTTGACAATAATGACAAAATAAAGGTAGGGAGGGTTACAAAATTGTATCACAAAAATATTATACCTCAATTCAATTATTGCAAAGCTGGTAGGCTTGCAACACAATCTACAAAATCTATCTTCATGTCTTCTATCTCCTTCTCCCATGATTTCTTAATGGAATCTACCACATTAAGTAATGTGCTCAGTCCATAAGATTCTATTTCACATGCTTGGAGGTTTTCAAAGTTAAACTTCTAAAAAGATGTCTTAGCTGAAAGACATTCTTCCAAATGCTCTTCAATAATGCTTAACTTCATAGAAGCATGCTCTCTCAAAAGAGTGTATCTTTTCGATTTTTTGTCTCTCTCATCTTGCACAACTCTAATTTCAACATAAAGCTTCTGAACTTTCTTCTCAACACCACATACCTTCACATTGGGGCTAGATAGAAGGTTTGTTTCATTTAGAATTTCTGCTTCCTTCAACTTTATCTTCTGATCTTCTTCTGTCAAGGTCTTTGATTTTGTACACTATATGTACAAAGATTTACTTGTTTCCAAATGCTTCCTCAAATCCTTGATATAGATATCAAGAGTGTTGATATCATTCCTGATATTCTGACTAATGTTCAAAAGCATTCTAGCCTCATAGGCTGCTTGTGCTTTCACTTTTTCAATATCAGACAAGTTTGTGAATTCATTGTCAAAGGTTCTCATCACCTTCTTTTCTTTCTCCATAGGGTCTACTTCTGCAATTTGTGTAGTTACAATGCTTTATAACTTCTCAATTAGTTCCTTCAGACACCCTTCAAGACTCTTCACTTTCTTATTCTTGCGAATGATTTTATTCAAGGATGTGATCAATTCCAATTGATCATCATCATCTACTTCTTTTCCCAAATGCTCAATCGTAGATCCAATTTGAGTCTTCTTTCCAGTCTCAGGAGTAAGACTGATATCTTCTTTGGTGGGAATGGGAACTTGTTCCTCTATTACTAGTGATTCCACAACTATAGTCTCTATCATCTCTTCTTCTTTTGTAGCTTCCTATTATTCAAAGGCAGAATTGTCAACAATGTTCTCCAAATTCTTGAATACATTTTCATCAATATCCAAGGTGATTTTTGTACCTTCTACATTCATTATTTCATCTTCAATATTAATGGCTAGAGGAGAGGGAATGTCCTCTTGTTCTTTCTCACCTATTTTCTCTGCTACAACTGATGATTCTCCAACATATTCTACCATAACCTTGATAATAGCTTGTTCTATCTTAGAATTGATTTCTTCGTACCTACCTCCCATAATATGAATAGTTCTCCTTTTGGTTCACAGATGGGTGCTTAAGGCTTTCATGATCTGATTGAAATGTGTTGCATCTCTTATTTCATAAAGCTTCCTCACAAGATTTTCTCTAATAGCTATGTCCTCCTCTGATGCTCTCTTCTTCTTATTTATAAGTTTGTTATATAAATCATCAGGTATCTATCCCTAAATTGTATCAAACTTCTTGTCAGCCAAAATCATATGCTTCACAATTGCATTCTCCAGATTAAGTCTATCTGTATAATCATAAAGATCATAGTACTTTTTCATTCTTGCAAAGTCACCATTCTCAATGATCTGCTCATTAAGCTTTTCAACTTTTGGTTTCCAAGCTTTCTTCTTAGTAGTGACATCATCTTTTATTTCTGTAATCTTTCTTGGAACTGGTTGCACTAAAGTTTTATGTCCCTTTCCTAGTCTAGTAGAACTTTCCTTTACTCTTTTTCTAGGTGTGGAGTAAGTGGATCTAGTAGACATCTTTGCTTCTATATCCTTCTTATTTACTTCCACTTTCACCTTCACTTGTGGTTCTTCCTGATGTACTGCAATTGATGATAAAGGAGGGATAGACAAAACTTCTTTTTGTCCACTCTCTCTAATTGCTATTGATGTCTACTTTGCTACCAAAAAATCATGTTCTATCATCCCTATATATTTTATGATTTTCTTTATGGTGCTCTCAACTCTCTTCTTAGACTGCTTCTCTTCAATTAGGATCTTTGCGGAGTCAAAGTTCTCCTCAAATGTTCTGTTAGCACCTAAAATATTTTTCATGGCTTTATCATCTTTCCTCTGGTCTCTACAATGTTTTTCCTTGCCCCTAGCCTCAAACCCTAGTTCAAATTTTTAAAAATCTAGCCATTGGGATATTAAACCCTTGTATTACCCCAGCCTTGTTCTAATTTTGTGTTACTTTTTTGGGCCACTTAAAAAGGCTAAAAACCCATGTGCTTTAATAATTTCCTAAGTCTAGTACCTAGCGGTTTTATTTTTCTCTAAGTCTTTGGCACCTCATTTTCCAAAAGTGTCACCCCTTTGAAATTTGTGGTTGTCATTAATCTGTTAGACTGCAGGTTGTCAGAGTTTCTAACAAGAGGTATAGTGATGAAGTACCATTTGTCCTAGCGGGCCTGGCATCTAAGTCTAAGATTCATGATCTATGGTGGGAATATGATCTCATGGAACCTTCTTCCCCCATGAGATCATGCACTAGTCATCAGATCTTCCATTGTGTTCATGCCGACTAGAGTGGGCCCACTACCAAGTGTGCACAGGTGGCAATTTTTCATTGGCTGTGGGATAGTGAGGTGGAAGTATGTTAGATGGACCTATGTGCAATGAAAAAGTTGTTTTTCCACCTATCGGATTTTATGATGTGGCATTTTCTTATTGGTCAGCAGGTTCCCTAATGATTTGGCAAGTGTCAGTGGGACCTGGTTGCTGGTGTGTCCTTGAGGGTCCTAACATCCATAGAAGATCTATGGTTGGCATAAGTTCTCATGGGTTTTGTCAAAGCTATGAGATCTTATGACAACCATCAATTTTAATTATTCTCAGGCAACAAAGCATGGGTCCTCTGATAGTTTGGCCGACATGCAAGTTTTTCATTGGCGAGAGAGATGAGGCTGCAGTGGAATCATGTTGCCAGGTGTGTTGATTTGTATTGTTTTGATTAGCAGAGCGGGAAGGTGATGAAGACGTGTCAGTGGGCTTGAATCTTTTGAAGGATGGTAGATTCAAGATCTACGATTGTCTTAAGTTTGCATGGAATCTTTCTGGGCCATGCGATCTTAAGACAATCATCTGATTAAAAGGCTTATAATGTGTGGGTCCGAACTGCTACATATCACTTATGTGCTCACTTTTCATTGGTTGTTGACTACTAGCATGGAAAATGACTTTTCAAATAGCTTTGTGACTACTATGGAAATTAATGTGGACCACCTAATTTGCTGGGAAAGTGCTAGGATCAACAGTCACATTTTAATTTCTATCTGGCTAACCGTTGTGATTCAAATTTGAATTTTTAGAGGGTTTTCTAGTGACAAAAGGATTGATTATTAATGTTTTAGTGGCTGGGTTTGGTAGGATTTGATTTTGTCGACTGTTGCAGAGTGGCCCAAGGTGTCTAATGACTGATTATAGGGGTTTTTGTAATGTGATGGAGTTTCTCAAGGCAGTTGCAGGTGGATAATCTACCTATTCAACATGGTAAAATTCATGATTTTATGATCTTCAGTACATAGGTCAGAGGAATTACCATGATTACAGATCTTTCTCGAATCTATTTTCTCGAGGCTACTTGGTTTTCCCTCAAATGGAATAAATTATGATTGTATTTTGGTTGGTTAGGTGGGTAAAACCCTAACCCTAGTCATCTGTAGCTTGTTGCATCTTGTTTTTGGGATTCCAAGATGACTAGGGGGTATATATGGTTGAATTTTGGATTTTGCAGTTGGTATTTGATGTGTTGTTGAAAATCAATGGAGAGACTAAACAAGGAGAGCTTGGATTTTGTGTCTTGTTCCTAGCAGTTGTCATCTTGGTAATGTATTGTTTCTAAAAGTTTTAATGAGAATACACTTGAATTCCTATCTGAAATTTATGATTGTCTTCTTGTCTTGATTTGGGATTCATATATGTTAAAGTCACAAAGTGAGTTAGCATATGGTAAACAAAGAGTATTGTGAGATTATCTTGGAGATCCTAACAAAGTTAGGATTGAAGTCTTTAGGGTGATTTCAGTGAGTTCATGATTGGATAAGGATCTTGATGATTAGGTTTGGGAATGAGAGGGATAATAGGCAAAGAACTTATCCTAAGTTCAAGGGTGTTTGAGTTAGGGTTCTCAGTTGATTTATGTTATTTGGTGACTCTATGCCCTAGGTTAAGGCACTGATCCTTTCTCTAGAAGTAGTCCATCATCATCCACCACAAATACAAATGCTAAAATCTTTAAATCAGTTAGTAAGGGGTATAATTGTATAATATTTAGTGATTCCTTTCAAGAAGTGAATCAAAGGTACACCTACCTGAGCATCTAGGCTCAAAGTGTAGGAGGATCTCTTTGATCCTTGTTAATTGGCCCTTTTCCTTGCAGACTTTGGAGTGGTGATAGAGTCAGTGACATTAAGTTGTCAATCATAGTGTAAACCTACAAGTAGAAAGAAAAGATCACCAACAGGTTCCAAACTTGTTATACTGAGTGTCCAACTTACACTTATGTAACTTGCTAACATACTCTTTAGTTTCTACCATAGATATCTCATAGCCAAGAGGGTCTATGAACTCTATTCTAGGCTCCACTACTTCAATATAGGTAAAGTTAGTATCCACCATAAAACATATATCATCTTTATATTTTTCAACAAGAGACTTAGGGATCCTTGATCTGCTAGACATAATATTCTAAAATGTCTTAATAACAAGTACTGCACTCTCATTAACACTGTCAATAACATGTCTTCTGTACACTAGGTTAATCCTTTCCATTGTATTTAGTCCATCATTCCAGTCATTTCCTATGGTGTAAGGAAATCTCCTCAAAAGATGAAAGAACATATAAGTGATTAGGGATGAGAACCTAAACTGTGTATACTTATTTTTCTTGATCTTCTCCAAGTTCTCAAACAATTGAATTCTTAGAATTTCACACATATCAACTTGTGCCCTATCAACACACATTAGATAGGTTGCATGTACCATTCTAGCTACCATGTCATCTTCTCTTGAATTTGCACAAAACTTAGTAGTTAGGATCTTGCATAAGTATCTCACATCATCTTGTTTGATCTTACTAATCACAATTCCTCTACCATTATAGGATGAATTTTTGTTATCAATGACTATTTTCCTCATGCTTTTCTCATTTAAAGGAATAGCTCCAGTTTTAGCTAATCCAGTGACTTCATGAATTAAATCTATTGTAACATCTATCACTCTATCTTCTAGCCAAAACTTTCCATTATGATTTTTGCTCAAGATAATCTTAGTGCATTCTTCATTATCAAATTCATACTGTAATCCATACTTAAAAATTTCATTATGTTCCAAATATTCAAAACCTTATTTCAGTGTCATATCATGATTTTAAATCTTTTGATATTCATTTGTGAAATCACTATTACTCACTGTCTCTAGTTTGCATCCAAGATAACTTCTGACATTTTCTAAGTGTAAAACTCGATCTGGTACGAATGATAATGCAAACCTAGGGTCATCTTCCAAGGGTTCTACTGGTTCCCTTTTCAATTTAGGTCTATTCTTATGTCTGACATTGTGTATTAAAGAAACATCCATGATTTCTTCAAATTCCATTACTAATTCAAAGATTTTTCAAGTAAAATACCTTAATTTCATGATTTTAGGGCTTGCATAGATTCAACACAAAATTCTTCTCCAAATCCTTGAAAAATGCTTTCAGTCACTACTCTTTGATCTCCTTGACACTTGAATTCACTTTGATGATCAAATAACACTGATCATAACCTTTTATTAATTCAATCTCACTTAGATCTAACATCACATTCAATTCTTTTTCCGCTTCTTTCCAAAAAGTTATTTCTGCTAACCTGCAAAACTTAAAACTTCTTGCGATCTCACAAAACATAATATTTTTCTTTTCACTCTTAACCATAGCATTAGAACATCATAAACTACCTTTTGTTAACTATGCAAGATTCATTTCATCATATATCTACTTCTACACTAATATAAGTTCTTATTCTACTACAATTTTCATGAGTTAAGTACTTTGAGATAGGTTGGGTAAAGATTAATTCTTACCTTTCAATACTTCACCTTCCTGATTACCTTCAATGTTGAATATGTCTCCTTGATCTATGCTTTTGATAAACTTCACTTCATCTGAATTACTACGGCATCCTTTCTAACTGTTACTTGCATCTTCATTTCTTCTTGCATGATTTTTTGGATAATGATTAGGATAAAAAACTCTATTGTTCATTCTGCAAAACCTTTTTGTATGTCCAATCTTGATGCATATTTGACAAACAATTCCCTTGTTTCCATATCTTGGTCCAGGTTGATTGATTTGTGATCTGCAGTTTCTAGCAATGTGCCCAACCTTGTTGCATCTATAACATATTACTCCATTTCTTTTGTTCATATCTTCAGTAAGTTTCTTATCTGCATTGTTAGTATTCCTAAACATTCTACTACCATCATTATTCTCAATAAATTTAGGTTTCTTGCATTCAATAGCTCTATGTCCAAAACCATGACAATTGTAACAATAACCATTAAGAGGTTTAAATTGCTTACCTATGCAATCTCTCTTCATATGACCAATAGTATTACAAGCAAAACATCTACCTTTGAATTCTCTTTGCATACCTTTGGGTGATTCCTCTTGCTTCTATGATTCTTCTTCTTTAGGTGTATCTCTAGATTTGTTGATCTCGTCAGGCTTCTTCTCATCTATGCTTTTAGATATTTTCAGATCTGGTTCCTTGCTTTCATCATTTTCTTTAAAAGTGTTGAATCCAAGACCGGTCTTATCATAGAATGGTTTTTGATAAGATAGTTGTTCATCAATCTTCTCACTAGTTGAATATAGCCTTTCAAGTTGTTGTTTGGATTGAGTCAGTTCACCTTTCACAATCTTATTGTATTTCTCAAGTTTAGATGTTACTTTAGAAAACTTAGATTTTAGTCCTTCATTTTTAGTCTTTAGACTTTCATTCTCAGATTTCAAATTTTCTTCATTCTTTCCATTTCCATCTTTCAAACTGAGCTTCAAATTTTCTATCTTCAATTCATGCTTAAGGATCTCATTTTCTTTTTCTAAATTGTCATCACAATCTTCAATAAAAAATTTAGATTCCTTTTTACATCTCAGATCTTCCAATTTGTTTCTTTGCATCATCATACTTTCTTTTCAAAGTATCTTTTTCAATAGTAAGAAAGTCAATCTGTTCAAGAGCTTCTTCAAGATTCTTCTGTAGTTGATCCATATCCATAGAGATCTTACTCAAGCTGCTAGGCTTTCCTTGAATGATTCTTTTCTGAGTAACTAAGCTCTGATACCAATTGTTAGAAATAGGGAATACTAAGAGGGGGTGGTGAATCAATATTCTACAAACTTTATCTTTTGCCCAATTATGGATATAATAGATTATCTTTATATATGCATAACTTAAGAAGCTAAACAACATGCATAACAATAAAGAACTCATAACACATTATTTGTTCTCAAGGAAACCCTAGCCAAGGGAAAACCTCAGTGGGGATGGTACCCACAAAGATCCACTAATCAAAAGTATCCTATTAAGGATTTTGACCCTATTAGGAGTCTATTACAAGCATATAGTGTATCAGTCTTGATCAAGGGACTATAGGCCTTGTTAGAAGCCTCAACCCTGTTAGGAGTTGGTAATACAAAATGTGATTACCAAATGAGCCCACTGCCCAAACAAGTAATGTACAATATACACTGATTACAAAAATAGGTTAAGGTACATAACCTTATACTACTTGCATCAATATCTCTTCACTACTCTTTTAGTATTTCTATTACATATGCATCATCTACTTCGCATCATATCACTGCTTCATTACATTTCATTACTACTACATAATACTACACTTCTTCTATACAATTACAATTACATTTATACCAATAGCTTTATCCAAGGGATAACATCTAGGATGATGTCCCTTTATATTTTTAAGTCATTATTTTGATAAACAAAATAACTCCTTAACTCTTTACTAGTTATGTCTTCATACTCTGTCCTGTCGACTTCACACTGTCTTCGGTAAAACTATCATAACTTCTTTCATACATGCTGTAATGACTTGCACTCTAAGATGGGTGTTCAATAGACATCATAGAGTCTATGTTCAAGTGTGCAAGCACTGAACTTACTCCAATCAATGTCGCAAACAAAAACTATGTCCAGGTTCAATGGTAAAAATATTGTCTCACACTTAGACAAATTTTCAATGCGCTCTATCATACTTGCTCTCTAACCTATGAGATCTTCATGTGGATCATATGTTTCTATAATGAAAGCATCTATGTCATAAACTTAGCCAAATTTCCAACAATTTTTCAATCTTAAATTGAAACATCTATAAGCTTTACTTTTAGTAGAGTAACCAAGAAAAATACCTTCATCACTTCTTGCATCAAACTTGCCTACTGCTTCATCCCTCTTGATGTAGCACTTGCTTCCAAAGATTCTAAAGTATTTTACTATGGGAACATTACCAAACCATAGCTCATAAGGTATTTTGTTAGTGCTTGGCCTCAATTGAATTCTATTGATGGTATAGATTGTTGTATTGACTGCATCTCTCTAATAGGTGTGTGCAAATTTTCCTTCTATCATAATGGTGCGAGTTGTATCAAGAATGATCCTATTCCTTCTTTTTGCAATTCCATTCTACAGAGGGGTTCTAGGTGCACTTAACTATCTCTTTATGCCATGTTCTTCGCAGTACTCATAGAATCTATCAGAAGTGAATTCTCCTCCTTTATCTGATCTTAGACAATTTATCTTTAGTCCAGATTCATTCTCAACCTTAGCTTTGAATATTTTGAACTTCTCAAAAGCTTCTGACTTATCCTTTAAGAATGCAACCCACATCATCCTAGTATAATCATCAAAAAACAAAATGAAATACCTTTCACCATAGTATGATCTTGTTTGAGTTGGACCACATAGGTCTGTATGAATCATATCCAACTTGTTCTCTGTTGAATTTTGCTTTCTCCTAAAGGAATTTCTCACATGTTTTCCCATCACACATTCCCTGCATATAGTATCAACTAGCTTTGCTATGCTAGGTATATCTCTTATTGCCTTAACATTACTTATCTTTATTATGTTATCAAAATTGATAGGACATAGTCTTTTATGCAACAACCAAATGTCATCAACTTTAGCAACAAAACAACTTGCTTCTGAATTGAGTTGAAAAACATTACCTCTTGTCTTTGAACCTGATGCAATCATAACACCATATTTTTTTTTAATGATGCATTTGTCATCTTTAAACTCCAACTGATAGCCTTTTCCAAGTAATTGTCCAACACTGAGAAGGTTATGTTTCAAACCATCAACATAAAGAACATCATCAGTATTGTTATTTCCATCAAGAGTGATGGCTCCTCTACCAACTATAGGTTTAGGAGTGTTGTCTCCAAATCTAACCATACCACCATTGTATTTATTGAAATGAACAAACCTGCCTTTATCACCTATCATGTGATGTGAGCAACCACTATCTATAATCCAGTCTATCCTTATGTCAGCTTGTGAAATCAATTCTAGCTCTTGATTCTCTTTCTTGTCTTCATGAATTGTCTTATTATTCATTTTTTCTACAATATCAATGAATCCAATTTCTTCTTCACCAAATTTTTCATCTAAAAATTGATCTCCAGCATAGTAGCATTCCTTAGAATACTTAGGCTTGTAATCCTTTTTGAACTTTCTAGCTCTAGTGGGACACTTAGATGCAAAGTGACCAATCTTATTACATGAAAAGGAATTAAATGGTAATTGACCTTCATATTTTCCTTTTCCTTTCTTTTCTCTTTTGGAAATCATAGCAATAAAATCATCTAGTGTTTTATCTTCATCATCATCATCAAAATTACTAGAAGTGTGTAGATTTCTTACCATGAACTGTTGCTTTGAAAGCTGTCTCACTCTTTGGTTATGTCTTCAATCTTGAAATCTCAAAAGCTGAGATCATGTTGATCAAGGTCTCTCTCTTGAAATTTGATGTAAGCTGCATGGTCTCATCAAGGATGTTGATCTTGCTTTCATATTCTAGAGTAAGAGTAGTTATTAACCTGTCCATAATGTCCTCCTCTAAAATTTCTCCACCATTGTTTCTGATTCCAACAATTGCTTCAGTTATCCTTTGATTATAAGATCTGATGTTTTCTTTAGGTAGCATCTCTAATGCATTGTATCTTTTCTTCCATGTCTTTCTACACACATCCTTTTCTTGTTTGTCTCCTTCAAATATGTCTTCAAGGTGCTTCCATATTTTGTGGGTTGTATCTATCTTTTTTACTTCAGAAAATTCACCATCAGATAGGGCACTGATAAGGGCTTCTTTAGCAATAGCATTATGATGAAACAATTCCTTTTGTGCATTAGTAGCATCATCTTTTGCAAGGTCTTCTAAGGTAGGAATCTCGGCTGCCTTGATAGTTACATTAAAAAATTCAAAAGAAATGCACTAAAAATGAGTCACCATCTTGTTCTTCCAATCAAGATAATTCTCTCCATTAAACTTAGGACTTTCTTTCCTGAAGTATGCCATCTTATCAACCTCAAGTTGTTAAACTTTCTCTCTGAGGCACTTGGCTTTGATACCAATTGTTAGGAATAGTCCCAAGAGATAACTAAGAGGGGGGGGGGGGGGGGGTGAATCAGTTATCTACAAGTTTCAATTCTTTATCCAATTAAGTATACTTAAGCATAAAGCATAAACACAATGAAAGAACACTTGAACACAACACCAATATTTTGGTTATGGGAAAATCCAAATAGGTAAAAACCTCAGTGAGACTTGATACCCACTAATATTTTGTACTAGTGTATAATGATCCTTGTTAGAAGATCATTTACCTTGTTAGGAGTAGCTTTAAAATATATTAAGTATAGTAGACCTAGTCAAGGGTCAGACCCTATTAGGAGTCTTTTACAATTGTCTATGTTAGGGGAGAGGATGCACAGTCTAAGAGCTCACTGCTCAAATGGGCGAAGGCTACAACCTTCTTAATAACAGATACACACTATATCTAGATCTTGGTGAACTACGCTTTGACCATTTGTCTAGATTAGTTCCAATAAATGGCACAAGTACTTTACTTGGTCACATAGACCTACTTCTGATGGCTCAACACTTCACACACTCTACTCTACTCTGCTTAATCAACTATGAACCACACTCAAGCAATCACAAATGATTGCCTATAAATATCTTTCCTCCAAATGATATAATCAAGTTGTCCTATTAGAACCACCTTGAAATCATATTAGAGAAACCATAACAAACTCCAATAAACATTTTGTCGGCTCTACTATGCATGTAACTCATTCTGGGACTTGTCTAATAAACTAATTGTAGATGCAAGCTACACACTGTTGACTCTACCAAAACAACTGGAACTTTCTCTATAGGCTCAATTAAATTATGCACTCTTAGCCAAACATCAATAACACTTCTCCAAGATTAAATCCAAGGGTACATACACTCAAGATAGGTGCAACTCAAGAACCAATAAAATCTCTATCAGCTCTTCTGAACAAACACAGGAAACTTATACTAGCAAATAATGACTACATAACTTTAATTGCATTCATCATCAGACTATGCATCCATAACTATAACATCACTAACATGTCTTCAAAATATATCCAAGTGCGCAAGGCTTCATGATAGCTTTATGGACAACCATACACAAAACACTGTCTGTTACTCTGTCAGGAACACTGCTGACACCAGCTGCTTTATAACTATCTATACTAGTAGTTAACCTCTACGCCCATGATATCATGCTGATATCATGTCCATGCTACATATATAGAAATCTTACTACATCAAAATTCCACACATGCCACTTTCCATATGTTGTCATCAATGAAAAACATATAGTTAGTACTGGCCTGCTGGCAAATCTCCAATAGTAAGAAACAAGCTTGCATTTATCAGTCTACAGCTAAAGTAGAGTATGTTGTTGTTTCTACTAACTATTCAAATATTGCATATATCAAGAAAGTGTTAGAAGGTATGAATGAGGTAATCACTAAGCTGGTGATTATATATTTTGATAACACTAGTTCTATTAATATTTCAAAGAATCCATTGATGCACTCTAAAACAAAGCATATATCAATTAAGTATCACTACTTAAGGGAAAAGGTATAGGAGAAGCAAGTCAAGCTAGAATTTGTTACATCAAAAGAACAACTTGTTGACATATTTACAAAGCCTCTACCGAAGGATACATATGAATACTTGAGAACTAGACTTGGGGTCTGTCCCCTATCTACCAGTCACTAAGGTGATCTGGAGGTTGCATTAGCCCAATCTTATCAGAAGATCATACATGTTGATGCAGTAGATTTCACACTTTGGATTTCTATCTAAGGTTGTGAAAAGTTGAAGTACTTGAACTGATTTGCATAACAGTATATCGAGATACAGAGAATACACTAAACAACAGAGATTTACATAGCTACTACAAAGCTGTATGTTTGTATTATTCTTTGGCATTGCTTTCAAAGGGAGAGAGATCAATATGAAGCATACGGAGCCAAAGACAAAGGGAGAGATATAGAAAAGGGAGCTTAAAAGATCATATCTACATAACCTAGTCTGCACTTGCAAATGATTTTATGTAAGATAGTGATTAAATATATTAAGCTATGGAGAGCTTATATCATTACAATATTTGTTGACATAGTTGTTGAATACATGTTTGGTATGTGTATGGCATATTTCATATTGCTTGTGTTGCCATAAATTTCAAAGGGAGAGATTGATGAACTACAACTGATTTGAATACATTGTATAACTTGAAGATCTATGATTTAACATCACTGATTTGTTGATTAGATATGTAAGATGGTTAAATCAATAATATATTTTCATTGATGTCAACTAGTTTTGACAGTACTTATCTTGTAAGTTACTATACCCAAACATCTGTAGAAGAAGAAGAAAAGAGATGAAGAACACATATATCTACATGAGGAAGATGGATATGACAGATAAGGATAAGGAATACATTGGGTAACTTATTGATGAGTCTATGACCTTACGCTATTGACTTGATTATGTTGCATTCATCTATGATAAAGGATAGAGAAAAATGCACAAAGCAGTGTTGTTAGTTAAAGAACCATTTTAGTATACACCAATATAGTATAGTGTATACCAATCATAGCACAAACCAAGCTTGTGTTCACTGACACATTTCTTTGTTAACCGAGTAGAAGAAAATAACTAAATGACTAGTTTAGCCGATGAAGTTGATGAGTTGTAAAGTAAATTTAAATCAGAGATGAGGATAAGGTTTGTTACAAAGATCAAAAGATAAAATAATTTGAAGAAGATCTAATTGATTGAAACAAAACGTGTTACTGACACATCAGCTGAGGAAGGTTTAAGCGGCAAAATCAGCAAAGGAGATTAAGCGAAAAAATATGATGGATGGAATTAAAATGGTTTACTCATCTATTTAAGAGACTAGGATTTCATGATGAAATCATGCCAAAAGAAGGAGACTATAGGAGATATCACATGAACAAGCTTCATGCATGCCTGATCAGACTGGTTAAGGAGAACCGAACTGTAGAGATTACCGAGTGTGAGAAAGCTATTACCGAGCGTCACTAAGTTATTGAATATTGATTGAAATAGAATTGAAATATTGATCAAAAGATTTAAATGAGCTTACCATAGATCTGATAATCTGCAATTGAAGTTGTGTTGTAATTAGATCAATTGTTGTTACATTTTAACCATTGTAGATAGAGAAATCTCTTAACAGAGTGGACTAGAAAGTCTTGTAATGTCATTCATAGAGTGTACATTTGTTATCATTTCAACCCCATAGTTTATGTTGGTTGGACAATAATGGTTAGTCTAAAATCCTCTAACAAGGTCACACCTCATAGTGTGTTTGTAACCTTTAACAGGGTTGGATCTTCACCGACCTCACTTCAGAAGAGTGAACAATTTTTGGGTTGCTAGTCCCAGGTGGTTTTTCCCTTCATAGGGTTTCCATGTTAAATCTATTGTGTTATGTGTTGATTGTGATGATTGTTTGTTATCATACTTTACATGTTGCAGATTGGATTTGATTGGTAATCATCATATATTATTAACTGGTAATCGGTAAAAGCTGTAATACCTCTCCTATGGTGATACTTGGACTTTCTAACTTGGACATTCTATTATGATGGTTAGAACTATACATTTACATTTATATTTTGTGGATGATGATATGATGGATGTGCTCATTTATGGTTATCATTTATATGTTTATGAGGCTAGAAAACCATCTATTTTTATATGTTTTATCGATCTAACCCAAGGATTTGAATCTAACCATTATCATGATGTTTTATGTTTCATGGATATGTGTCTGATGTGTTTTCATGACTCAGGATGAAGTTTTAGTTACTCACTTAGTTGAGGTCCACATGATGTATCGATCTTGGTCATCTACTTGGATATATCTTATTTGTATCTCCATATTTATATATATGTATCTCTTCTTGGTGATGCAGGATTGCAGGTACCGGGTATCGTCTCCACCTAGCTTCACAGGTCTAAGTGATCCCTCAAAATCCTCAATCATTGTTGTTGTTACGGAGATATCACCAAGTTCCATAGGAAGAAACTTCACCTCTGATCCTTTGATCCTTAGGTGGGAAGTGCCGAGTCAGTCCCTTATGTGGATGTATTATGCAATCTCTCAGTTTATTGGTTTGGTGGATCTTGTAGTTAGTTTCTTGTCTTTTGCATTCATTGAGAATGAAGTTTTGAGTATGGTAGTTTTACTTCTTGGTATGCTCAATTTTGTTAGTAGATTATTGATTTGATTTATTTGAAGGTATGATTTATTAATTTATCTTAATTAGTAGCTACTATTATACTAGCATATCTTGTTAGGAACGAGTTGGTATGTGAGTAAATCATGTGATTTTAATATTTATAATAATGAATAATTTTATGGTATTATTTTATAATACTCATAATAACAAAGTGTCTATGGCAATATTAATAATAAAATGTTTTAAATAAATAGTGGTAAAATCTAACTTATGTTATTAGCTACCAAATATATATTTTAGAATGTGGATTAATGTATAAATAAATAATATATTTAATAATAATGTTATTCTTAAATATTTAATAATTGTAATAGTGTGTCCTACTTATGATATATGTACCATAAGCATGTGGGTGCACACACATGCCTATGAATACATATATATATATTAATATTATATAATTAAACTAATAGTGTGAAGGAAAATTATTTTGGATAAATATAAATCTAAGTTATTCTTATAAATGGTAAATAGGATTAGTAGATTCTATTACCATGGTTAAATAAATTAGTAAATTATTTTAAGATTATATTATTTATTTTGACTCCCTTAAATTTAGGGAACATGGATTATAGTTTTATTTTAAAATTATTCTCCCTTTTTGGGAATAGTTTTGCAAACCATCTCATTAACTATTAACAGATGGATAGTTGAGATGGTTGCATCAGTTGGATTACCTATGCAACCACCTCCTCCATTCTATTTATAGGAAAGACTTTCCTGTGTGTGGGAGTTGGAAAGGAAATCTTGTTTTGAGGCTTTAATTTTAGGATATTTCTATAGTTAGAGAGGAGAGAAAATTGATTTTTCTCTGAGAGGAGGTGAAGGAGATTGGAGCTTTCTTGTAGGAGGAATTCAAAGGAGTGTTGGAAGAGATTTAGAAGCTTGTATTCTTCTTCATCAATCGATCTTCGCAGGACTTCAGGTTGGAATCCATCCTGAGAAATAAATCTATTTTATAATATGAATTGTTGTTTTGAGATTTGTTTGAAAGTCTCTGTGTTTGTGTACTATTTGTATTATTATTGTATTATTATTATTATTATAGGATGTTGATACATTAAAATATTATGTAATAATGCAGTAATGTATTTTGTATGTTGATTGTATTATTGCTGGTCATATATATATATATATATATATATATATATATATATATATATATATATATATATATATATATATATATATATATATATATATATATATATATATATATATATATATATATATATATATATATATATATATATATATATATATATATATATATATATATATATATATATATATATATTATTGTATTATTTTTCCAGCCATCCATACATTATAGAAATGACATATTGTTGTATTTCAAATGCTATATTATTGCAGCAATCTATCATTTTAATAATAATTTATTCCATGTCGTTTATACTTTATTATATTTTGTATAATTGTATTATTGCAGAAACTTTTGTGTATTATTATATTATGTATTAATGTATTAATGCAAAACATTTATGCATTATTGCAATGTGTATTATTGTATTATTGTAGAAACATTTGTACATTACTATTGCATAAACGTTTATACAAATACAAGTTGTTGTATTATTGTACCATGCTGGTCGTTTTTGGTTTTATATGTATTATTCCATCCATTTATAACATTCTATCATTGCTTTTATTCTGTCATTTTGTTATGCTAGCCAGCTGTTTGTAGAAGTTTATAGAATCTCGAGTTTGAACATAGTTTTATTCTCATGTTTTGGTTCTCTGTCATTTGGCCGAATAATAGTTTTTACTTATTTTGTTTACATGTGTTTAGTTGCTGCATTTATATCAGGCTTGAAATTGAACAAGTTTAATATTTAAACCAATTAGTAGAATCATTATATTTTCTCTTTATACAAGTATAACATTTAAGTATAGAATATTTATATTTTCACTTTATACTTGTATAAAGTGATTAGGTACCTTTTGGATTGATTGAGATAGGTTTCAACTTCCTAGGAGTTAAGTTGTAACTTCTAAATTTTAGATTTTTAATAAAATCAAACTTAGTCAAATTTCAAGCTTAGTCAAATTTCAGGCTTAGAATGAAGTTCATGGAGCATTATCTTTTGGTGTATGGAACTTTATGTAAACCTTAAATTTGTTCATTCCTTGTTTGGTGGAGGTTATGTTCAGTGCATTTAGATGCCTTAATAGGGTTAGGATGTGTGTAGGAAGTAGTTTAGGGTTTAGGGTTGTCTAAGAAGATTAGGATCATTCTAAACATCCTTAACATTCCTAATTTCTCTTTATATCCATAAACTATCTTATTATTTTCTACTCTTTGATGCAGTCTTACAGATGTGTTTATGATATGTTTTTACTATGCGTATGATGTGATTGTGATATGTGGGTTAAGGGTAGAAAACCTAATGATGCCTAGTGAGTGGCTCTCAGTGCGGGGCCGAGGCCCTAAGTGGCTAGAACCAGGATAATTGACTGAAGAGTTATTTAACAAAGTGAAAACTTAATTAAACTTATGGGAATGGGTTCAAACATTAAAAATATTAAAAGTGCCTCGCCCATGCCATTAGTGATAGTAAAGGATATGGATGGGAGTGGGAGAAGGTACCTATGAGTAGGTACAATCGAATGGCGCTTGTCTGTACGAAAGGTGTTTGATCCCACATGTGCCTCCTTGGGGGCCAGGGTCCAGAGTGGCTAGTACCAAGACAACCCAAGGAGTGAGGGCTATGCGATGACACTCACTTAGGTTGTTTCTTAGAGTTTCTACCAAGCTTTAGAACCTATTTGGGGAAAGATTTATACTTTGGCTTTCTTTTCATTTTCTATTTGGGAAAGGTAACCCAACCCTAGGTTTGGCCTAGCTATTCCTTCTTTATGGACCTTGGTATTTATCTCCTAGCATGGGGGAGTGGGCATTTGGGTATCCACGTGGTTGGGTGGTAAATATTTTTATCGAGGTATCTTTTGCGGATGCAGTGTTTGAAGATTCATGCTTGCTTATGTACCAGTTTTTGAAGAATGAAGGCTTTGTAATTATCTATCATGATGTAAAGTTATTGTTACCTCCAAGTGGAGATGAATGTAATGAAATCATTGATGTAATTCAAAATGAAGTATTTGGAATGGGTAGACTTACGAAAAGGGAAAAGGGAGATGTGAACTTTATGTATAAGATGTATGTTGGAAAAGAAAATGATTTTTAGTTAAATAGTATGATTTTAATTAGTGATGATTCAAGGAAAGGCTATTGAAAAAAAAATGTATTACTTGCAATGTATCAAATGATTTAGATGATTCTATTTGATTTAAAAGTTATATTGTTCATAAAGGATACTTAGGAATATAGATGATTTTAAATGGAAAATTGAAATGAAAGTACTTTGTAGTTCTTAATAAAGAATCTTATAGTGATATGATGTAATTTTCTTTGCGAAGTATATCTTGTTGTTAGTTTAATTAATGGACTTAAATGAATCATGCATTTAAATAGAAGGGAACCTTGGGAGGAAACTAAGTTTAAGTTTTGTTCATATAATTGTTTTCCTAAGTTCAAAATTTTTCATAAATCATTACTTAGTTTTTTCTTTTACAAATAGAATCTTTGTTCTCTTCCTCTGTTCCCTTGCGGGGCATGACAAAAGCACAGACATAATACTATTTTAGTTTACTGAGCTACAGAAGTTTTAGTAAATTATTTTTGGATATACATTTTGTGATTGAGACTGTGGATAACTGATTCACCCCCCTCTCAGTTATTCTAACAATTATATGAAAAATAAAAGGATTTATAATAAGATATGATATGAAATATGATTCATAAAAGTAAATGCAAGAGGAAAATCAAAATAATGAACTCACCTTTGAAGCTACGAAGAAATAAGTGAACTTAAGATGTAGATTTGACTATTGCAAATCTATCAAAAAAAGAAATTGTTCTAGATCTATGACTCTAGTGTTTGTATCTTTCAACTTTGATAATTATATATTCCCAGGACTATGCAAACTCATGTAAGCCTAGTCCCAAAAATTTGGTCTAGTCCTAGAGACCCAAAATCTGGTGATATCTATAGAGGACATGTCACTGGTTTTTTAACTCTAAAAATCTAGATCCAAAATTATGCCACCTATTCCTGCACACAATAAAGAAGGTGAAATTTTTGTGGAAATAGGCATGTCTTGGTCAAGCCTCTGTATAGTAATTAACCTTGAAATGAAATTTAAGTTGTATAAGGAGATATAATCTAGATTTGAAATATAAATCACCTTATACCTCAATGATGCAATGCTTCTTTGGAGATGATCACTAATGTAGATCTAATAGCCTTAACTCCACAAATCTAGTAGGAAATCATGAAACAAAACCCTTGAATGATGGATCTTGTATTTTTCCATAATATTTGAGTGAGGAAGAAAGAGAAGAAGAAGAAGAAGACTTGAAATGCTTGATGGCTCTCTTGTACTTGATCTCTTGAGTGCACAATGGATTTCTTGAAAGAATATAGCTTGCACAATAATAGATTACTAATAGATGTAATCATGAATTTGAGGTGTGTAATGGATGTGAGAATGAGAGGGATATCTCTCCTTTTATACACATTTTGAGGCCTAGATTTCATGAGGCCAACCCTAATTTGATGCATATAGGTAAGGAGGATCCAATTAAGGAAAGTCCAAACCAGCAACCAAACACCACAATGTGGAATAACACAAAAAGAAATTGTTTTCAACTAGATTTTTATTAACATGCCTGATTGTAAGGCCTTCCAAGTTAGGGCCAAATACATTCAAAGTATTTATGCAATTTCTCCAACTAGTCCAGCTCTGAAACAAATTAGCAACTGATGGAAACACTAAGGTAGATCTAAACTTGAGCTCACAAGCCTCCAAGAAATCTCCTTGTCTCCAAGCATACAAACCACTAGCTCTGCTATTACAAACTATTAGATAACAATCTGATCTTCAAGATCTCGCGGGATCCAAATCTAATCTCCTATCTTCCCACTTACTTCTTCCCCTAGACAACTACCCAAACACTCCTTAAATAATGATCTTCAGCCACAAGTTGGCTAGAAGAAATAATTAACTCCTAAGACAAGTCAGCTTCTATTACAAAAAAATATTAAATACAATAATAGTCATCTCATAAATAGCCTTACAAATATTTAATTCTCCATGTTGGCCTCAAGATCTATGTAGGAGAATACAAAAAAAACTACCAACAATAAATGCATCAAGTCAACCAACCAAATCCCCAAGAACTCTAGTTGGTAAACCAGAACAACCGAGTGCTAGAGAAACAACCAAGAACTAGTGAAACAACTAACCATGCCAAGAAACATTGAGAAACACAAGCATCATTGAGCATGTCATGCCCATCGAAAACCAAATTAAATCACACCCATTTTTTATTTTTTTTAAAAGGATAGTTTGATGTAAACTAATGTTGCAGGTTAACAGGGTGATCTTTGGCAAAAGTTCTCAAAGGCTCTGAAAAAACAAATTGTTAACTATGACGGTCTCCATAAGGACACTAGCAGATAAAGTTATAACCAAGGAATTCAATTAAGGCGGTGAGGTTGTAACTAAGTTCAATAGGGATAGAACGAATGATTCTTGATTAGCATTAGGTGATGCCAACAAGGTCTATCCAAGGATTCCTAGTTAGGTTAACCAATCATTATTTGTATTTTGAGAGTGACCCTTTTCAAAGAATTAACTATAGATTATCTACTTAGGATTAGGTCACCCTTCTAGTTATTACTAGATTACAACCTAGGAGAGTCTAATTCTCATAATTTAGTTTATCAATGTTACCAAGAGGTTTTCAATGATAAGAGGTCTTGATAAATCGAATTAATGTACAATTCATTGTTTTAGCAATCACATAGGTTATTAGGGTCGAAAGAACATTGTCTAGAAAATCCTTTAAATGATGTTCTTATAAATATTAATTATCGATTTTGATATGCTTAACTAACATCATCTTGTTATATTAAAGTTATAAGATAATGTATATTGATCTAAAATATGTCAAGTTATAACAACCAATTAAATGATGATTATAATTATAAGAGGCGTATCTTAATAAACTAATTATCAAATATCAAATAATTAATGTGATTATTAACCAATTAATAAAAGTATATTATCATTAGATAATATATTTAATGAATAATAATAATTTAATAATATATATTAATTAATAAATAATTATAATATAATAACCAATTAATAATAAATTAACTAATTATTATATTATAATATATTAATTATTAATACATATATATTAAATAGATACTACAATAAAATTTTTACTGAAACAAACTTATAATTCAAATAATACATTAAAAATTCATGAAGGAATTATCCAATGTTAAGCAACTTAATCCTCAAAGTAAAATTAACCTAAACTAACTACTAATCTAAACTTCCCTTAATTCCTAGCTAAAACACCTTTACATAATTTCCACAAACACATAGGACCAAGAGTGCCATTCCTTCTAATCCTACAAAAGCAACCTGAAAGAAACAAATCACAGGAAACCATGGTACTCTCCTCCCTACCATAGGTCCAAATAGATGGACCACCCCTGAGCTAGGGGAGTTCAAGCCAACCGGGTGACAAAACATACACATTCCTCCTTACATTTACTTCCACATGATCATTTACTCAACAACTTCATTTGAAACCACAAAAAAAAGAAACACTACAATACATAATAAGAAAGCTTCCCAACCCATGGCTTTCACAAGAGGCTTAACCACAAGCCTTCAATGGGTGAAGGTGGACTAAGTACTCCTTTGGGAGAAAAAGGGTCTGCAATATAACATGCCTTCAACAAGGCTCAATATACCAAATACTCTTC
Organism: Chamaecyparis obtusa; assembly: GCA_027943335.1. Lineage (NCBI taxonomy): Eukaryota > Viridiplantae > Streptophyta > Pinopsida > Cupressales > Cupressaceae > Chamaecyparis > Chamaecyparis obtusa. The sequence goes on along the minus strand of BSBK01002917.1, from coordinate 324,513 downwards.
ATTGGCACACATGGCCAAGATCACAAAACAACCTCCTTTTGCCCCCCAAAATTTAAGCAAGACCCATCCATGGAGCCCATACATCCATGGTGCATTACCCTCTTTACACATGAGGGACTCTCCACCATTGGAGCTATCCATTGAACCCCTTCACCCTCAAGGATTTCTCTTCCCATCCAATGGGTGAGTGAGTCCTTGCACAACCCCAAAAATCTTGACTCCACACAACACCAAGAGCACAAAATCAAGAAAATCATACAAGCTCAAGAGAGCATGAATCACTTAGACTCCAAAATAAACTTCAAAAGAACAACAAGATTCACAAGCATAAACTCTCAAGAATACAACACTGGAACTCATACAATACACCAATACATATCTTCTCCAATACTTTCATAAACAAAACATTAAGCAAATGAGTAAGTGAGCCACCAACCTTGGTCCAAGCTAATGAGTCAAGTATTGGGAGTGTCTCCTATATCCAAGCTCTCTTCTCTATCCTACTCCAAGCTCCTTAGTTGTCTCCAAAATTGGAGAGTGGGTGATTAGGGAGCACCCTCCAAGTTTTCCACTAAAATAGGCTCTTCACCTTCTCCCATGCCCTTGGGTGTAGTGGGAGTTTCCTATTGGATGATCTAACCAAGGTCTTCCAACTTTCCCTAAATGGAACTCTAAGAAGTGAATGGGGAAGAGTAATGGAAGCTTTTTGACTCAAGAGTTCCCATGTGACTTTGGGATTTTCGCAACTTTTCAAAAAGTCACTTTTGGAGGTCTTCCCAAAGTGCTCCTAGGGTGTCCTATGGTTAAAAGGGTCCCTTACCCATAGGTATAACCCATGGGCCTTCCATTTTATGAAAAGAAACCTTCTTGGAGTCAATTTGACCCCTCAAAACCCAACCCCAAGGTGAAATTCGAAATTCAAAGTGATGTGACCAACTATTGGTGTTCTAACCAAGTTGAGGTATGGGGAAGACCAACTTGTACTAGGTTGGATGGTGACATTCATCCTCTCCATGTGGACTCTTTCCAACTCACATCACAAGAACATGTGTCAATTGACACTACAATACCATACACATAATTACTTGGCAAGTCCACTAAACAATGTAACAACATAAAACATTTACTCTTTTAAATACATTCATAATCATTTCACTTCACAAAATAAAATACATTACAAAGGCCTTGTATCCCTTTGGGACACAACCTTGGTGTCACGGGAATAGTACAAATATGTTGGCTTGACTCCCCCTAATCCATGGTTTATACCTGCACACTTGAGACGAACATCAGTAGTCCCAAGAAATAATAATACCAATGAAAAGTGCAAAACTCAATTAACTATCAAGGTATTATATCATCACATTAAATCATTTATCAATTTCATCCATACCTAACATTAGGCACAATTAGGAATTCATCATTTCCTAAGCTACTAATTTCCAACATAATTCACATTTACTTATAATAGAACAATGGCCCTGATTTTCACAGTCTAAGATACTCAACTTTTAAAATATGAATACTAACATCAATAGATCAAGGTTCATCTTTACAACACAACATCATAATAATAAAGGCTACACATTCATCCATACCACATAGTTCATTTGTTTTCGTCTATCACTTAATTCAATAATATCCTGGTACTCAAATAATTGCATTAGTCTTTCACATTATAGCTAAACCAATTTTGCATAATTTGACATCATTATTCAATTGCATAATTCATCATCATTATTCAATTGTATCCATAATCATTGTAATACTCAATTCAAATATTTTTACAACATTCATCTTACTAACTCATCCAAAAAATTATCCTAAACATGAAAGCCATCTGGCTCAATCCAACTATATTATGTTAACATGGAAATTAACTCAAATTCAGTGATTCCTTCATAGTAGGGTTGCAATTTCCTTAGGTCTAATTTATCTCAAAATTAATTAACTAACATCAAGATCATAACACTTCTTATAAGCCATTCTTAGTCATATACTTCAATTATTTCTTTTATTGTGCCCTTGGCACTCAAGGTACACTTATTGTTCTTAATTTAAGTTACAACTTATTTGCCCATTAACTTTTCCCTTTCGAATAATCTCCGAGTTCCTACCTTTCACTTTTAGTCTATTTACATTATAGAAAATATAAAATTTATAATATACCAATATCCGTATTCAATTTTTATTTTTATTCTTTTTTTATTTTTTGTTCCCTTAAGAGATTAGATTGAAGGCTTTGATAACGGGGACAGGGCCCCACAAGGATTTTCTAGAACATCCAACTATACTAAACCTTATCTTTTTATAATAAAATCCAGGTGCATCTCATAGTCTCAACATGCAGTCCTAGCACCTAAAATCCATCAGGGTGATCCAACTATCAGAGGGAAAACATGAGGGGTCTTACAGAGCACAAGTTTCACTGAGTGCTAGAGGTTTCACCAAGTTCCTTCAGCAATCGAGCTTCCTTCAATAACTGAGATTGTCAGTTAAATCTACAACGAAAATGACACACCTCCATGCAGATTCACTGAGTACCCTAGAATGCCCCTAAATCAAACACCCAAAGTTCAAAAAGATGTTCTCATAGGCTGGAAGAACATCTTCCAGGATTCACCACATCAACCCCAAACTAGTTCTTCACATACAAGTCCTTCAACTCTTCACCTTGCATACTCTTCCACTTCAGCTTCCTCTATCTTTTAAAGTCTTTCCTTAATAACACACAGGCTTGTTCTCCATATTAATCCATCCTTTCAAGATTTCCCAACTCATCTCGGCTACCAAAGCTTAGGTTTCTTCTACTGAGTGTTTTATCCAACAAAGGCATCAAGGAAAGCTTCTTTTTATCCATCTCAATAGTAAACACATTATTCACACAATCATACATAGCTCTACAATCATACTACCAAGGTCTACTGAGCAATATATGACAACTATTCATCTCCACAATATCACATAACACTAGATCCTTATACTGGCCAATCTGAAAATCAACAAAGCACTACTCCCTCACTTCTAGAGCATGAACATTTTGTAACCAGCCAATCCTATAAGGATGAAGATGTTTCATTGTATTCAAACCATGTCCTCAGTAACAAGGTTATCAATACTACCACTATCAACAATTACATCACAAATTTTACCTCTAGACTTGCACTGAGTTCTGAACAAATTAATCCTCTAACAAGGTTCCTCCTTTGCACTGAGAAATGTTCTCCAAACAAGCAAGTTCTTAGATTTAGGTTCATTCTAAATGTTCTTATTTACCATAGTATTCCTTCGGTCACCAAATTTCTTTTGTGTACACTCAAAAGAATGATGCCCTTCTTTACCACAGTTGTAACAAGTACCCTTAAAGATAACTCTACCTGTCTTCTTCTTCAATTCCATAGGTTTTAGTTCATCTTCAACAGTTGATTTATCTTTCATCGAGTGATCAATCTTCTCCTTCCCTCAGGGATTACTATGTTGTCTCCTTTTCAACTTATCTTTTTCTTTCATAGCATACTAATAAGAATCTTCAACCGAATCAATCTTCAACATACCAAGCTCATCCTAAATATTGAATCTCAAATCATTCACATACTGAGCTACCTTTTCTTTACGAAGTTCTTTGTGTCCAGAATGAATAGTAAAATTATAGAACTCCTTTGTATAGTCCTCCACAGTCAAATATTTTTTCTTTAGATTCTGCAACTTCTTAAAAAAGTCAATCTCATAGCCGGAAGGTATGAACTTAGATTTCAATTTAGTCACCATCAACCTCCATCGATTGATCTTCATTTCACCTTCATCTTCTCTATCTCTTTGTAATTCTTTCCACCAAAGAGCAGCATGTCCTTTCAACTTAGTTTATGCCAATATTACTCAAAGAGGATCTTCAATTTCTTCAAGCTCAAAGAAGTCTTCTAATTCACCAATCCAATCAATCAAATGCTTGGGTCTCAAATTACTAGAGAAAGTAGAAACTTCCATTCGGTAACTAGTACTCAATCGAGCTCTAGATCTATGCAACTGACTAGTTCTATCTTCACCAGATCTATCTCTCTAGTCATCACCACTAGATCCAATAGCATCAAAGTCTTTAGTAGCTTCCTCATAACCATCATCAATACCAAGATTCTTCAGCATACTAGCAATAGCTCTCATGACCTCAGTGATTACATCATTCTTCATCAATTCCATCTCAGATCTATAATCAACTTTAAATTTCTCTGTAATCTTCAATTCCACAGCATCACAAAGATCTGCAATCACTCTAGCATCCAATCTTCTTAGAGGCATCCTTCAAGATTTTTGAAAATCCAAAGAAATAAGTCACCAACAAGGTCCTGGTGCAAATAACCTCAACTTAGAGATTGGTTTACACACTCAAGATCTTCAAGCTCTGATACCACATGACATAGTAAAAGTAAGGAGGATCCAATAAGGATAGTCCAAACAAGCATCCAAATACCACAATACAGAATAACAAAATAGGACAATGTTTTCAACTAAATTTTCAGTAACATGCCCAACTGTAAGGCTTTTCAGGTTAGGGCCAAATATAATCAAAGTATTTTTGCAATCTCTCCAACTAGTCCATCTCTGAAACAAATCAGCAATTGAAGGAAACACTAAGGAAGATCTAAAATTGAGCTTGCAAGCCTCCAAGCAATCTCCTTGTGAATAGGGTTAAAATGGATTCAACTCTATTCAAATGTAAAGGGAAGGGGGGAAATATGAGATCTATTCCCTAACCCAAATTCCCAAACAAGAGATCCAATTTGATCAACCAAGAGGTTAATACACAATTGAATCAATTTATGGAGAATATGGAAGAGAGAGAGAGAGAGAGAGAGAGAGAGAGAGAGAGAGAGAGAGTAAATCCAATATTTCCCTATTGAAGGAATTTTATGCTTGGAATATGAAATAAAAATACTAACCTCAAATTAGGGCAAATTTGGAAAGTGTAAAATTATGATGTTTGTGTGTACTTTCAAGAAATTCTGAAGCTTGCTCTGGATTGGAAATGTTGAGATAGAGAAAACCCAGAAATCTTTCTCCAAGATGAGCTTAGGTCAGGTTTGACCCTCATAAAAGGTCAAATACTACATTCTTTATTTAAATTCTGATTCAAATTTTGTTTGCAAATCTCGGAAGTTTTCCGAAAAGGGTATCCAAATTCTCCCTTAGATCTGAAATTCCACACTTGTACATGCAAGAAATGGGGGTTTTTTTTTGTATGGGGAGTTTGCCTTGGTCAAACCCCAATTTAGGAATTAACATTGAAATTGAATTGAAATATAGTGTGCATAAACAAAGTAATTGAAATAAATCACCTCGCTTAGGCTGAAGTCCTTGTAGAGGATTCAAATCCTTAGATCCACAAGTAGGAATGCTTCAATGGATGTAGGATGAATGTAGGATATCTGCAATCAATGGCATTTGATCTTCAACACCAATCTTGACTTGATCTTTGCATATGAGAAGGTTTGAATGAATGTAGAAGGATGGATCATCAAAGGGGCCTCTAAAGAGATTGAATCCTTCAATAGCTAACAATGGAGCTCCTTGATGGATGAATGCTTGAACACTTGAATGCTTGAAGACTTGCTTGATCACCTTGAAAGTATGAGAGCAATTTCTTGAGGATGAGATGTTCTCACAAAAACTTGACGTGTAAATGAGAGAGGAAGGCCTCCTTTTATAGTGAACTAGGGCACAATCCTCTAGAGGGGCCACCTTGGAGAATTAAATCCAAATTAGGTCCTAACATTTAGAAAATATACCTAGATTAAATGAAATTAAAGGATTTACCATCCTAAAACCTGAAATGGCCAACCCAGAGGCGGGAAAATAAATATCCCGAAAGCCCGATGCCTGGAAATCCAAGATTCTAGAAATTTGAATGAGGGGGGAGAAATCAAGGTTGGACCTAACCTAGTTAGGTTTGACTTCAATCCTAACCTATTCAAGTTTGAGCTCAATCTTGACCTAGTCAGGATCAACCTCAAATTTGATCCTGGGTCCAGATTCAGTTAGAGCCAGGAAGGAGGTCTTGGGGATGCCTAGAAACCTAGAAATGATATCAGACAGGGACAGAATGCCAGGGATAGACATAAAATCCTATGATGACTGTGATGAAAGCTAGGACGGTCTATTTATGAATCCTATCTAGAAAATAGAGCCATGGAGGAGGGAAATTAAGGAGAATCCTTAATATCCTAACCCTAATTTCACCTAGAATGAAGAAATCAAGTGCCAAGAAGAAGTGGAAAGCAGGGAGAAAGCCAAATACATGCAAAGACCCAATCAAGGAACTTAACATGACCCCAAACCACTTACTCAGAGGCATAAATTTTCTTATCATGGAAGTGCTTCCATTTTAAGATGATACATTAAGCCCCCACTTTAGCAAGAGTATGGACTCGATGCAAACTCTTAGTAAAGGAGATCAAAATGAAAAGATAATCTTATTGTAATCCAAGGGACAAAGAGAAACCCTAAGCCCCTAGGGACTCAAGTCTTCAAGTCCTAGATCACAATAAGAGAGACATCTCTAGAGAGAGAAAGAAGGTGTGATTACCTCACCCAATGAGAACTTATGTCCCATTGTTAACCACACTCAAAATGGCACAATTGGAAAGATGGAATTGAACCGCCTAGTAAATATGGCTACTCACTAGTCAACCCATCAAGGATTCATCCTTAGGAATATTCTATTCCATAGGAATAAAACTAAAAGAAACAAAAGAGATCCAGTCTTAAGGACACTTCTGACCTTAAGTGATCAAAATATATGTGTATTTGAAACTAGAGGGATCAAGAGATCCTAAAATATAAACCCATGCTTTAAGGATTAATTACTAATCTAAAAAGGGAAAAAGTATCTTGAAAAATATGTATGTATTGAAAAGTGTGTGTGTGCAAAAGGTGAGCAGAGCATATGACCCCACATTAAAGTCATTACTGACACTTTAATAGGAGCAATGGCTTTAATGGAAACATAAACAACTCCATTGATTACATTTCCACATTGAGATGCCCCCAGACAAAGACAAATCAAGGGAAATATCATAGAAACATATAGAGAACATAGAAGAGATCTACCCACTGTGGGGTCAGTATGATCATAAGATTATATATATATATATATATATATATATATATATATATATATATATATATATATATATATATATATATATATATATATATATATATATATATATATATATATATATATATATATATATATACATATATATATATGATATTATTGTGAATGAATTGACATCATTCCCCAGAGAAAGGAGAACTACAATCACAAAGGAGGAAAGATCACATAAGATATACAAAGGAGAATCTTTTCAGACCGAGACATGGAGACCAAAAATAATTAGTGCTACCATATCTTGAATCCAAGAAAATTACACAAGGAAACATTTACGAACAATAGCACAGTTACAACATAATATTGAACAAGGCATAGAAGAATAGAGATACATATAGAAGAATTTGAACAATAGTTTCAATTCCTTTATCACCTTGTACAAACTGAGTAACAAGGATCATATAAAAGAATCTAACAACATTTAGTAAACACATTATGGGAGAAGCACAGTACAGCAGGAAAACACACAACAAAGCTACCACGAAGGACAAAGCGATCAAGCATGCCACCTACTTTCCCCATCTTGTTGTATATCATTTAGGGAAGGTGGGTAACTCACAAGAGGGACTATATCCAACATAGTACGAATGATAGCCAGTTCCAAACAAGGATCCTCTTGAGAATCACAATGTTTGACACTAGGTGTAAGAGTTAATTGTGATGAAAGCATATTAGGTAAATCAATGTCAATGTCAATAGTTTCATATTCATCATTAACATCATCAGTATCATCAAGAGTATCTTCTTCATCAAAATTAATCAAAATAGGATCTAAGATATGAATAAAATCATCATAATCATGCATGTGAACATCATTATTAGTAACAATCTGTTCTACCACATTATGCCTAGGTTTATCTGAAGAAGGTAAAGATCTTTTAGCTTTAGCATGAGAATGACACTTTTTATGACATTCATTAGTAGATCAATTATGTTTTGATTTATTTGAAATAGGTTGAGAACTAGGAGGAACAATCATAGGATCCTTCATAGGTTCTTTAGGAAGATCAATAGGATTATTAATGCTAGGAGAAACAATCATAACATATTTGATAGGTTCGGTAGAAGGAACTTGATTAACAAAGCTAGAAGTCATAGTTAAAGGAGGTATAGAAGGTGTAGGTAGAAGACCATGATTAAGATCCCTAGGAGGTGAACTTAATTCAAGGATTTTATAATGTTTATAAGCTTGATATGATTGAAAAAGATTATCAGGTCGAGGAGGACATGAATTAGGTAATGAAGGCTAAAAGAAATCCAGAGCAGCACAATCTCTAGGCTTGGAAGGTTGATATAGACTATAATTAATCATCTTCACTTCTTCATCATGAATGAATTTAAGACAATTATGGATAGGTGAAGCAATAGCATGCATGGTAGTTAACCAAGGAAAACCTAGCTTAACTTGAAATTGATCAGAAGTAGGAACAACAACAAAGGTAGTGTTCACAATTTTTCGACAAAGTTCAACTGGTAAGCTAATAGAACCAAAGGATGGATAAAGAAAACCATTGAAATTTTGAATCCACACATCTGATATATCATAAAATTCACATTGTAAGCTTTTCATAAAAATATTTTCTTCAGTGATAACATTGACTAAGGATGTAGGATCAACAAGACAACCATGAGTAGGTTTCTGAGCAATCCTGGCAGCAATGTAAAGGGGACCATTAGGAGCTTTAATAGTCTCAGAGTCATCAAAGGTAATCAAGAGTTCCTGAGGTCTCTTATTCTTAAATTATTGTCCAGGTTTAGGTTGAGTTTCCATTTTAGGTTTAGGTTTTGGTCGAGGTTGAGATTGAACTTGAGGTTGAATTTGAGGTTAAGGTTGAAGTTGAGGTTGAGGTGGAGATACGGATTGATCAACATGCTCCACTTGATTAACAACATGATTGAGATCATCCATCTTTGAATCATACATAATTTCCATAGCAGATGGTTGAGCAATAGTATTATTATCATGCATAGGTAAAGGGTTCGTATAAATTTGAAGGTTCTGATTAGGAGAGATAGATTTATTCCCACTATTATCTAGATTATCAATAGATAAAGCCTTAGAATCAATTAGATCTTGAACCTTATGTTTTAAAGAATAACATTTCTTAGTATCATGACCATTCTGGCAATGATATTGACAAAAAACATTTTGATCAAAAGATTTAGATGCAATCATAGCAGGTAAAAGAGGTTGAATAGGAGGTAAAGTAATCATATTAGTAGCTAAAAACCTATTCATAATAGCATGTAAAGATTCAAAAAGAGGATTAAATGCATGATTTAATCAAAAAGAAGTGGATGTAGAAGTGGCATTGTGAGATGCAACAACAACTTGATTAGCAACTGCATTCGCTTGTTTGTTTATCTTGACATAGTAGTTGAATTTTTGAATTTTTTTTGGATTAGGAGTAGCATCACTCTTATCAACTGGAATAGGAGCCATTGGAGTGTTTCTCTCAAATTAAATCACTTGTAATTGATAACGATGAAGCACTACACAAAGTTGTTGAAAAGAGGTAAATTTAGTAAGTAGAATCTTATCTCTAATATCCTTTTGAAAATTTGAAATAAACATACATTGAATATCAATATCAGGAACATGATAGGAAATTTGAGCATGCAAATGCTTAAATCTACCAAAAATTCAATCAATTTTTCCTTAGCACTTTGTTTACAATGCATCAAATCAGTCAAAGACACTTGCGGGCCAATATTATTTTGAAATTGTTGAATAAAGGCATTAGCAAGTTGTGTAAAGGAATCAATAGAATAAGGAGGCAAAGAACAATACCATTGTAAGGCTTTGTCATGGGAACTTCTAGCAAACAGTTTGGCTAAAATCCTATGGTCATGAGCATAATCACTACAAAGGATTTAGAATGTTTTAACATGATGAACATGATCTCCTTTTCTATTATAATTCTCAAGATGAGGCATCTCACCTTGCTAAGGAACATGAGTATGAATGATGTCTCAGGACAAGGGACTTCCCACGTCACATGTAGGAATACTAAACTTGTTTTGAGTTAAAGAAGCAAGTTGTTATTGTAAGGATGACACAGTCTAAGCCAAACTGATGATTGTTGAATCATTAGAGGAAATAGGAGGAGTAGCAACATTAGACACACTAGGTAAAGTGTAAGAAGCTACAGGAATAGAAGACACAACTGGAGGAACACTAGGAACTACAGTTGGAAGTGGATTGGAATAAGTAAAAAGAACATTATGATATGAAGGTTGTGATGTAGGAAGGGACACAGGAGGAACACTCATAGGAATAGAGGGAACCATCACAATCACCAAAGGAGGAGTATAGATAGGAATACTAGGTAAAGGATTAGAAGGAGGTTCAACACTAGTGATAGAAGGAATCAACCCTAAATCTTGAGCTTCTTGAACTAAAGGTTTAACATTTGAATGCACAAGGTGAGTAATACCATGCAAGAGGTTAACACCTTGATCACTATAATGAAGAACTTTCTTAAGAGCCTCTATAGCTTGAATGGAATCTTGATTATGGATCTCTTAAAGAAGCCAATTACCCATTTTATCAAGTTCAATGGAAAGTTTTTGGACTTGATCAGGAGGAACTCTTAAAGTGTCATCCTCATCATGAGATGAGTGAGAAGAGTTTTGCTCCATAGTAGGATTGGAATCATGAAGAATCAAGTTATCATCCAGTATCCTAAGGAAAGGAGAGGAAGATTTAGGATCAAAGGCACCCATGAGTCTATGACTTCTTCTAACTGGAATATTATAAGTAGGACTAGTGGTAGTAAAGCTCATAAACCAATGTAATGCAAATGAACTAAACTAAGAACACATAAAGAATGAATACAAAATATAATTAGCATGCAAGATCTAACACAAAGGAAAAATCTAATACTAACAAGATAAAAGGAAAGCACAATAAGGCATGCAATTCCACAATAAGAATACAGAGGAATCTAACACCAAAAAAGAGAGTAAGCTAGTTGGGTTCACCAAAATGAATAGTGAAGGTGAAAACACACAATAAGACAAAGGGAAATCTAACACCAAAAAGAAAGAGAGTAAGCTAGTCGGGTTCACCAAAATGAATAGGGTTAAAATGGATTCAACTCTATTCAAATGTAAAGGGAAGGGGGGAAATATGAGATCTATTCCCTAACTCAGATTCCCAAAGAAGTGATCAACCAAGAGGTTAATACATAATTGAATCAATTTATGGAGAATATGGAAGAGAGAGAGAGAGAGTAAATCCAATATTTCCCTATTGAAGGAATTTTATGCTTGGAATATGAAATACAAATACTAACCTCAAATTAGGGCAGATCTGGAAAATGTTAAATTATGATGTTTGTGTGTACTTTCAGGCAATTCTAAAACCTTTTCTAGATAGGAAATGTCGAGATAGAGAAAACCCAGAAATATTTCTCCAAGATGAGCTTAGGTTGGGTTTGACCCTCATAAAAGGTCAAATACTAAATTCTTTATTTGAAGTCCAATTCAAATTATGTTCATAGATCTCAAAAGTTTTCCGAAAAGGGTATCCAAATTCATTCTCAAATCTGAAATTCTGCACCTATACCTACAAGAAAATGGGGGTTTTTGTTGTATGGGGGGTTTGCCTTGGTCAAACCCCAATTTAGGAATTAACCTTGAAATTGAATTGAAATATAGTGTGCATAAAAAAAGTAATTGAAACAAATCACCTTTCTTATGTTGAAGTCCTTATAGAGGATTCAAATCCTCAAATCCACAAGTAGGAATGCTTCAATGGATGTAGGCTGAATGTAGGATGTCTCCAATCAATGGCATTTGATCTTCAACACCAATCTTGACTTGATCTTTGCATATGATAAGGCTTGAATTAATGTAGAAGGATGGATCATCAAAGGGGGCTCCAAAGAGATTGAATCCTTCAATAGCTAACAATGGATCTCCTTGATGGATGAATGCTTGAACACTTGAATGCTTGAAGACTTGCTTGATCACCTTGAAAGTTTGAGAGAAATTGCTTAAGGATGAGATGTTCTCACAAAAACTTGATGTGTAAATGAGAGAGGAAGGCCTCCTTTTATAGTGAACTAGGGCACAATCCTCTAGAGGGGCCACCTTGGTGAATTCAATCCCAATTAGGTCCTAACCTTTAGAAAATATACCTAGATTAAATGAAATTAAAGGATTTACCATCCCAAAACCCAAAATGGCCAACCCAGAGGTGGGAAAATAAATATCTCGAAAGCCCGATGCTCAGAAATCCAAGATTCTAGAAATTTGAATGAGGGGGGAAAAATTGAGGTTGGACCTGACCTAGTCAAGTTTGACCTTGATCTTGACCTAGTCAAGATCAACCTTGAATTTGACGCTAGGCCCAGATTCAGTCAGAGCCAGGTCAGGAGATCCCGGGGATGCCTAGAAACCTACAAATGATATCAAAGAGGGACAAAATGCCAAGGATAGACCTAAAATCCTATGATGACTATGATGAAAGCTAGGAGGACCTATTTTTGTATCCTACCTATAAAATAGAGCCATGGAAGAGGGAAATTAAGGAGAATCCTCAAGATCCTAACCCTAATTTCACCTAGAATGAAGAAATCAAGTGCCAAGAAGAAGTGGAAAGTGGGGAGAAAGCCAAATACATGAAAAGACCCAATCAAGGCACTTAACATGACCCCAAACCACTTACTCATAGGGCTAAATGCTCTTATCATGGAAGTGCTTCCATTTTAATATGATACACCTTGTATCCAAGCATGAAAACCACTAGCTCTTATATTACAAACTATCAAATAACAATATGATCTTTAAGATCTCGTAGGATCCAGATCTAATCTCTTATCTTCCCACTAACTTTTTCCCCTAAAAAACTACCCAAAAACTCCTTAAATACTGATCTTTAGCCACAAGTTGGCTAGAAGAAATAATTAACTCCTAAGCCAAGTTAGCTTCTATTACAAACAAATATTAAATGCAACAATAGTCAGCTCATAAATAGCCTTACAAATATTTAATTCTCCATGTCAGCCTCAATATCTACATAGGAGAATAAAAAAAGGCTACCAACTTTAAATGCACCAAGTCAGCCAACCAAATCTCCAAGAACTCTAGTCAGAAAAGTAGAACAAAAAAGTACCATAGAAACAAATGAGCACCAATGAAATAACCAACCATGCCAAGCAACACCGAGAAACACAGGCATCACCGAGCACATGTTTCATTGAGCGCCAGAGGTTTCACTGAGTTCCTTCAGTGACCAAGCTTCCTTCAATAACCGAGACCATCAGTTAAAGCTACAACTGAGTAACACAAAACCAAAATGACACACCTCCATCCAGATTCACCGAGTACCCTAGAATCACTCTACATCACAATTAAACATCTAAAACATAAACCCCTACATTAGGCTTAGATCCCACTAGAAATAAGTGCCCTAGGACAAGTCTAACTTAGGTCAGCCTTTTCCAAGAACATTTTTGTTGGGACCCAAGGGTAAATTCAAGGAAATGGTGTTGGAATCCATAGCCCACTTGGAAATTGGGGAAAATCCTAAGATTTGAAAATGCATGTAAAGTGTCATGCCCAAAATTAGGGCAAAAACACACCAACAGTTTTTTTTTAAAGCACAAAAGTCAACTTATGATACATGAGCATCTCAAGTTCTTAGCAATCCCATGTCATCAAAAACATGTTTGAGTTGTTTAGTTTTCTTGGTAGTTTCTCAGTTCCTTCATTAACTGAGTTGGCTCAATAGTTGCTCGGTTCCTTCATTGACTAAGTTGTTCGGTTGGTTTTTTGAGTTATTGAGTAGTTTATTTTGATTTTCTATTGAGGTAGACTTATGCATTGAATTTTGGTCACAAAGTTAATGTTGGTATCAATCATTGGGAAGCGTTTGGACCTAGATCTTGTCATTCATTTCTCTAATGATGGATCTAAAGACTAACTTGTTTTGGTAGCCTCTTGTATAAATGTAGTTTTTCATAGTTTTAGGAGACACCAGATCAGTAGCAGATCAGTAGGAGGAGGTCAATTCTAGAAGACAAAATATATTTTTAGAAGGATGCATCCTCACATATTGGAGGACTATTGTAATTGAATCTGAATGTAATTGGTTGTAATTGGGAAGACCTTACAACCCGACATGTATGAGGTTATTTGATGAATAATAAATTATTTTTTGCATTCTCTCTCTCATTGTTACGTATTTTCTTCTATGTGTGTGATCTCTACAAGGGGGTTGTAGTCAATGTGTGCCTTTGACCCTTCATCCTTCCCTGCCTTGCGTCAAGTGCTATCGGAGTGAATTTGAGATCTGGATCTAGATTTGCAAATTTAGGTTAAGGGTTCCTTCTTGTTAAACCCTAGTTGACATTTGTTGTGGGGTAGAAGATTGTGATATGACCTGCAATTGTAGAGGATTTTCAAGATGGTTCATGGGAGGTGAGATGTAGATCAAGGATTGGAAAACATGTTAAGACAAATTGTTGCTAGGTTAGAAGTTGTTGAGATAGCCCAACACCAAGGAAGACATCTTGAAGATGTTAGTGATAAAGAAATTAAAGAGGAACAAGGTGAAGCTGAACCTGCACCTGTGATGGATCAGGGTGAGGAAATATTGTTGAAGGCATTGACAAACCTGAAATCTACACCATATTTCAATCCTTCTAAGTACAATGGAAAGTTGGATTCAGATGAATTGATGGATTGGATCATTGAAATGGAGAAGTATTTCAAGTATGAAAATGTCCTTGAGGAAAAGAAGGTGAAGATTGCAAGCACAAAGTTGAAGAGTCATGTATCCTTGTGGTGGGATTGTTAGAAAGTAAAGATCCCCAAGATAACTGAGAGGGGGGGGGGGTGAATCATTTATCTGATAATTTATCCATTCAAAAAATTTAAACAATATAATCAATGTACTGATCAACCATAGAAAGATAATCATACACAATTGCACAATAACACAAGATATGTTAACTAGGGAACCTCTTGAAAAGAGTAAACCCCGGTGGGAATGATGCCCACAAAATGGTGCACTAATATAAAAGTTCCTTGTTAGAGGATGGACCCTGTTAGGAGTCTTATGAAATACATTCAGTACATATAAATCCCTGTTAGGAGATTTTGAATCCCTGTTAAAAGATTCTAACCCGGTTAAGAGTTTATGGAAGACAGAAGGACCCACTGCCCAAACAGCTTCAAGGCAAGATCTCTAAACACACTATCCAAAAGATCTTAGAATTATTCAATAGAATAATATGAAATATATTACCTCCTTCACACTGTGCCAAAACTGCACTCTCTACTGCACAAGATCACAATTCTAGATCTCTGTACTCACAAGTCTTCCTTCATCACTGAATTAGCTCTTTTCTTCACTTCATGCATATATTCTCATCTCACTCTTCATAGTAAACATTAAAATAAGGAAAAAATTCCTTCTTATATACCAAACTCAAATAATTACAAATGAGTTGGTCCTCAATTACAAAATAATAAATTCTACACGCTACACACAGAATTCACATAAAACTGTCAGCTTCTAGTTACTGTAACTTTCTCCAAACATATCCTCGAAGTTTTCACTATGAACCACATCATCATTAATGAGTCTCCAACATCCCTTTAATTAGGCAAAATTAGATTCCATCCTAGCTAGAGATATCCTCTGATTTTCGAACATTGCTACACAGAAACACTGTCTAAACATTGCTTTCACCAAAATGCTCATAACTCTTACAAATGAATGAATTTATTTTTGTGCTATTAAACATAGGTTAATAACATACCATCAAGTGCAAAAAATCCAATCTGCAATACAACATGTGTGCAAAACAAAACTGTACTTGCTTTCCTGCTAATATCTAGAATATCATTGTGTTGACATCAATGACAATCCAAGTCATGAATGCAACAACAACTGCTACAGAATGACTGCCAAAACACTTTGCATTCATTCCTAAAAATCTCCCCCATTGGCATTGATGGAAACATAGATGAAAAACATCCAATGTTCCAAAAATCCAATACTACAACATCACTGCAAAATATCAAATTAAATCTTGCTTCGTTTTCCTATTCAGCTCTCTCATACAATCCACAATGTTTTTCATGTATATCTCTCCCCCATTGACATCAATGATAGAAGTTCTATCACTAAGTCAACAAAAACTTAATGTCAAAAGACACTTTTTAGAAAAATACAATAACAAGAGTCCTCATGACTCAGCTCATAAACTCCCCCATAGAGGAAGTTCCAACATCCAATCAAGAAGAAAGATAGGGCTCATATACCACTGGATGGATGCAATCATCTGCATCAATTCTCAAAAATAGGTTGGGGAATAACCCCAAGCATACCTCTCAGATACACAAATGTATCCTTAGGTAAAGGTTTTGTAAATATATCTGCTATCTGCTCCTTTGTACTTATGTACTCCAATCTTACTTCTTTTTCTGCAACTTTCTCTCTTAGAACATGATACTTGATCTCAATATGTTTAGTCTTAGAATGTAAAATAGGATTTTTTGACATACTCACTGTACTAGTGTTATCACAATGTATAACAATAGGCTCATCAAACTTTATTCCAATATCCTTCAACATCTACTTCATCCAAATAATCTGATTACAATTATTTACTGCTGCAACATATTCTGCTTTTGTTGTGCTTTGTGAAGTAAAATTCTGCTTCTTACTTAGCCAAGAGACCAATTTACCTCCAAAAAAAAAGGTTCCACCACTGGTGCTTTTCTTGTCATCAACACTGCCTCCCCAATCTGCATCAGTATAGGCACATAAGGTAAAATCATCAAAATTCTCATACCATAATCCATAATCCATAATCCATTGTTCCTTTTAGATATCTCAGTATCCTCTTTACTACTGCTTAATGTGATTCTCTAGGTTCTTCTTGAAATATTGGTACAATCCCCACTAAATGTGCTACATTAGGTCTTGTATGTGTCAAGTACTGCAATCCTCCAATCATAGATCTATACTTTTTCTGCTCAACTGCTGGTGTCTCATCTTTGCTAGATAACTTATGTCCGGTTACCATAGGTGTTCCAATAGGTTTAGAATCTTCCATTCCAAATATTTTCAATAATTCATTTAAATACTTAGTCTGACTTACAAATATACCTTCCTTGCTTTGTGTTATCTATAATCCCAAAAAATATTTCATTTCTCCAATCATGCTCATCTCAAATTCAGTCTTCATTTCATCTGCAAATTTGTCACTAGCTTCATCTTCTCCTCCAAAGATAATATCATCAACAAATATAACTATAACCAACAAACCATTCTCAATTTCTTTTGTGTATAAGTTACTATCTGTTGTTCCTTTTATAAATCCCAATTTCAATAAATACTTATCCAATCTTGCATACCAGATTCTAGGTGCTTGTTTTAATCCATATAAAGCTTTCTTTAACTTACATACCATATCTCCTCCTTGTGTCAAAGGAAAACCTTCAGGTTGCTCAATGTAGACTTCTTCTTCCAATTCACCATTCAAAAATGCTGACTTCACATCCATCTGATACACTTTGAATTTCTTGTAAGTTGCATATGCTAGAAACATTCTCACTGCTTCAAGTCTAGCCACAGGTGCAAAAGTTTCTTCATAGTCAATTCCTTCTTGTTGTGAATATCCTTTACATACCAATATTTCTTTGTTTCTTATCACTTCTCCTTGTTCATTCATCTTGTTTTTGAATACCCACTTTGTTCCAATCACATTCTTGTCTTCAGGTCTAGGGACCAATTCCCATGTCTTGTTTTTTTCAATCTGCTCTAGTTCTTCTTTCATAGCATTGATCCAATGTTCATCTTCACAAGCTTCATTAGTAGTCTTAGGTTCAATTTGAGAAATCAAACATAAATGTACCTTATTTTGAGTCAAAACTCCTCTATCTAAGCTTCCAATAACTTGCTCAACAGGGTGATGTCTTGAAGTATATCTGTTAGGTGTCATAGTTACTGATCTTGTTCCGACTTTAGATTCTTCTCTGCTTTCTTCTCTATTTTCTTCTCTATTTTCTTCTCTGTCTTCTTCAGTATGACTTTCATTCAACAAATCACTATTAGTTTCAAAAAATAATTCTGCATTTTCAATGTTAGGTTGAGGTTGTGCTTCTCCATCAGATTCATAATCAAGCATTTTTTCCTGAATTTTAAACTTCTCATCAACTTTTACATTTGCACTTTCAACAATAGTCTTAGTTCTTTTGTTATAACATCTATATGCTTTGCTTTTTAAAGAATATCCAAGAAATATTCCTTCATCACTTCTAGGATCAAACTTTCCTATATCATCATCTCTCTTTATATAACATTTACTTCCAAAAATTCTAAAATACTTAACTGAGGGTGTATGTCCAAACCATAATTCATAAGGTGTCTTGTTTGTATCTGCTCTAATTTGTACTCTATTCATAGTGTATACTGTTGTGTTCACTGCTTCTCTCCAAAAATTTTTAGCCAAATCATTTTCAAACAACATAGCTCTTGCTGCTTCAGTTATTGACCTATTCCTTCTTTTTGCAATACCATTTTGTTCTAGTGTTCTAGGGCCTAAAAGTTGTCTCTTAATACCATTCATTTCACAAAAGGTGTTAAATTCTCTAGATGTAAATTCACCACCTCTATCAGATCTTAGACACTTAATCTTCATTCCATATTCATTCTCAATTTTGCTTTTCATAATCTTAAATTTATCAAATGCTTCAGATTTTTCTTTCAAAAATGCAATCCACATCATTCTTGTAAAATCATCAACAAGAATCATAAAATACCTTTCACCATAGAATCCTCTAGTCCTAGTAGGACCACTCAAGTCAATATGAACAATCTCTAGCTTCTCTGTCGATGTGAACTTCTTATTGGGAAATGAACTCCTTTTCTGCTTTGCCATCATACATTCTTTGCAAATCATGTTAGTAGGTTTCATAATTCTAGGTAAATCTCTTACCGCATGTGTAGTGCTCACCTTGACAATATTATCAAAGTTTATATGACAAAACCTTTTATGCCATAACCAACTATCATCAATCCTAGTTATCAAACATGTCATCTCAGTAGGATTCAACTGAAATACATTACCTCTGGTTCTAGATCCTTTTCCAATCAGATTTCCATCTTTATCTTTTATCACACAAGTTTTCTCAGAAAACCAAACTTGATAACCCTTATCAGCCAATTGTCCAACACTTAGTAGATTATGTCTTAGTCCATCAACAAAGTAAACATCATCAATGTTAGTCTTTCCATCAAGAGTAATAGATCCTATACCCTTAATCAAACAAGGTGCATTGTTACCAACCCTAACAATTCCTCCATCATAATTATCTAACTTAACAAACTTTCTTTTATCTCCAGTCATATGATGTGAACAACCACTGTCTATAATCCAATCAGATTTCTTTTCAACTTGTGAAACTAATGCTTTTTCTTCCCTTTTATCAAATTTAGAACTTTCTTCTTTAATTGCTACAAATCCTATTTCCTCAAAGTTATCATTATCACTGTCACTTAAATGTTTTTCAATTCCAGCTTCAAAATCTTCATCATTTGCATAATAACATTCTTTAGATCTCCTAGGTTTAAAGTTGCTTCTATACTTCTTAACTCTTTTAGGACATTTAGATGCAAAATGACCATATTCTTGACAAGTCCAACATTTAAAGATTTTCTTACCATCTGGTTCTCTTTTTACAAGTAATGCAATACCTTCTTCAATCTTCTTATCTTCCTCAAATCTGCTACTGCTGGCATAATCTCCATTCACACTAGTACTTCTTGTAGGTCTAATGGTAAGAGCACTGAATGCTATTTCCATTCTAGGTAGCTCTCCTGATAATCTCAAGTTCATCTCTACTATTTCTAATCTTCCAAGAAGAGTCTCTCTTGAGAAGTTTGATGTACAAGGTATCACTTGTTCAATCATCTGCATTGTCTGCTTGAATACTGGTGTCAAAGTTCTCAGAATTTTCCATATCACTTCATCCTCTATCTTATCACCTCCACAAGACTTTATTCCTATCATAATCTCAGACATCCTACCAATATAACTTCTAATAGATTCATCTTCCATCATTCTGATATCTTCAAATGCACAAATCCAATTATGTAATCTAGCCTTCTTTGCATGTTCATCACCTTCAAAAGTAGAATGTAAAGCTTTCCAAATTGCATGAGATGTTTTCAAACATCTTACTTGACTATATTCATTCTCTGATAGTGCTGATAAAAGTGCTTCTCTTGCAAGTATGTTACACATGAATAGATCTAGTTCATCTTTAGTTCTTGCCTCTAGATTGTCTTCCGCAATGATAGTCTTCTCATTCTTTGTAATCAACCAATAACTTGGTCCCAAACACAATAGATGTGTCTTCATCTTTTCTTTCCAGCTGTCAAAATTTACTACATCAAACTTAGGGCTTTCTTTTTTGAAATTCGCCATGGATCTCCTTAAGTTGTTAAACTTTTCTTTCAAGGACCTGCCGCTCTGATACCAATTGTTAGAAAGTAAAGATCCCCAATATAACTCAGAGGGGGGGGGGGTGAATCAGTTATTTGATAATTTATCCATTCAACAGCTTTAAATAATATAATCAATGTACTGATCAACCATAGAAAGATAATCATACACAATTGCACAATAACACAAGATATGTTAACTAGGGAACCTCTTGAAAAGAGTAAACCCCGGTGGGAATGATGCCCAAAAAATGATGCACTAATATGAAAGTTCCTTGTTAGAGGATGGACCTTATTAGGAGTCTTATGAAATACATTCAGTACATATAAATCCCTCTTAGGAGATTTTGAATCCCTGTTAAAAGATTCTAACCCGGTTAAGAGTTTATGGAAGACAGAAGGACCCACTGCCCAAACAGCTTCAAGGCAAGATCTCTGAACCCACTATCCAAAAGATCTTAGAATTATTCAATAGAATAATATAAATATATTACCTCCTTCACACTATGCCAAAACTACACTCTCTGCTACACAAGATCACAATTCCAGATCTCTGTACTCACAAGTCTTCCTTCATCACTGAATTAGCTATTTTCTTCACTTCATGCATATATTTGCATCTCACTCTTCATAGTACACATTACAATAAGAAAAAAATTCCTTCTTATATACCAAACTCAAATAATTACAAATGAGTCGGTCCTCAATTACAAAATAATAAATTCTACACGCTACACACAAAATTCACATAAAACTATCAGCTTCCAGTTACTGTAACTTTCTCCAAACATATCCTCGAAGTTTGCACTATGAACCACATCATCATTAATGAGTCTCCAACATCCCTTTAACTTCACAAAATCAGATTCCATCCCAACTAAGAGATATCCTCCATTTTCTGAACATCACTACACAGAAATACTGTCTAAACACTGCTTTCACCAAAATGCTCATAACTCTTACAAATGAATGAATTTATTTTTGTGCTATTAACCATAGGTTAATAACACACCAAAGAACATACCATCAACTATGCAAAATCCAATCTACAATACAACATGTGTGCAAAACAAAACTGTACCTACTTTCCTGCTAATATCTAGAATATCACTGTGTTGACATCAATGACAATCCAAGTCATGAATGCAACAACAACTGCTACAGAATGACTGCCAAAACATTTTGCATTCATTCCTAATAGGGATAATATGCAATTGGATAGAAAGAGGAAAGAAAAAGACAAAATCAAGGTATGTAATAAGATGGTGAATAAGTTGAGAGGTAAGTTCTTACCATGTGATTATCACATTAACCTAATTAGGCGAATGTAAAGTTTGAGACATAAATATATCTTGGTAAAATATTATACTGAGGAATTCTATAGATTAGATATTAGATCAGGACATGATGAGGATGAAGTGGAAAGAATTTCTAGGTACCTAAATGGGTTGAGATTTTCCATCAAAGAGGAAATTAGTTTGGTTAAGTTAGAAAACATTGAGGAAGCTTATTAGATTTCCTTGAAAACTGAGGAGAAATTGAACAAAAGACATGTGAGAAAAGACAAAGAGGAAGAGGTGGTAGATTTTGAAATGTCCCCTTTCTAATTTTTATATCATATTTAAGTCCTCTAATTAGATTATTAAATCAAACAATCAACACTTTGAAAGATTATGCAATTTCTCAATAAACCCAAATCAGGTATGCCCGAAATAGTGCCAAAAACTTCACAGCTTCACATATTATTGATAAATATGAAAGTAGATATTTTAACAAAAATTTCACCAGCATAATAGCTTAAAAAATGACATTTCTAGATCTGTATAGAGTTTACACAACAGCTCTCAAATGGAGGACCAAAACAATGCTCATCGGGCTCCCGAAAATAACACAAAATAGCCCAGAAACACCATAAAACACTAATAATCTATCATAGAAGTATAACCATGACCCAAAACATATATTAATCTCTATTTTAACATCAAAATGTCTGAAATATAGTATAAAACCAAACTGATATGAAATACTCAACCGAAAACACCAAACTCTTACAAGAAACACACCCGAAAACTCACAAATTTACACTGTTCAGCACAAGGGAAAACTCTGCATGATCTTGCACATGGAATGGCCTCAAAATCCCATCCTTAGCCTTCTTGAAAACCTACAAAATCCCATTTTTGGTTCTCCTTCTCCATAGGTTTGGCAGCCTCTGAAGAACAACAAAGCAATGAGCAAAAATCAAGTTCTAGAATGAGCCCGAAATGCCTCCAAATCTCTTTAAAAGAGGGCATAACCCTAACTCATGACCAATAGGGGTCAATAATACATATTTTAATAATAATTATCATTTATTAATCCATTGGTTTTCAAATATTATCCCCTTTTCCCGAAACTTCACTTTTTGAGCCTGCCAGCCTTAGCAAAAGTTATTATTTTTAATTATTTGAAAAGGGGACATGACAAGTCCTCCCTCCAAAATATTTCTTGTCCTCAAGCAATGAAGGTTTGGATTCTCAAGAATATTTTCTCCTTCCCAAGTTGCATCCTCCAATTGTAATCCTTTCCATTTGACCAAATGCTCTGTGATGCTCCTATTTCTCAATCTTTTCTCTCTTGTATCCAAAACCTCTTCTGGTATTAAGGCTAATTTCCCTTCATCATCAAGAGGTGGTAATTCTATAGATACTATGGTTTTCTAGCCTAGAACCTTCTTCAAGAAAGAGACATGGAAAACATTATGCATTTTTCTATTTGGTGGGAGCTCCAATTCATAAGCTACCTCTCCTACCTTCGTGATGATCTTATAAGGCCCATCAAACCTTGGCTTGAGCTTCTCTGCCCCACTCCTCTTCAAGGTGCTTTTCTTAAATGGATGCAACCTGACAAATACCAAATCTCCCACCTCAAAATATCTTTCAATACTTTCCCTATCAGCATACAACTATGTTGGTTCTGTGCATGTTATAGATTATCCTTAAGGGACCTTATTATGTCTTGGCTTTGCTTAACGAAATCACTTGTTGTAGGTACTCTACTATCTAGAAGTAATAGATCAACAAAGGAAAGGGAATCATAACCATAAAGAGCACAAAAAGGAGGCATACCAATAGACATGTGATTAGATGTATTGTAACAATACTCCCCTAGGTGCAACCATTTCACCCAAGCATGTTGTTGATTTGAAACATAGTTCCTCAAATATCCCTCTATCCATTTATTAACTATCTCTATTTGTCCATCTGTTTGAGGGTGATAGCTAGTACTGGGAGTCAGTTCAGTTCCTACCAAATGAAAAAGCTGAGGAATCTACTATCCCAGTCACTAACAATGTTTCTAGGCAAGCCATGTAACCTAAAAATTTTCTTGAAGAACAATCCTACCACTTGAACCTTGGGAAACCTAGTGTTGAAGTCCATGGAAATACTTTCCCATTTTTGTTCAAGAATAGGAAGTGGCTGCAACAACCCTATAGGAAAAATTTTCTCACTCTTGTTTTGTTGGCATACCATACATTCCTTAATGTGTTTAAGGAAATCCTCCTCCATACCCTTCCATGCAAACCACTCTCAAAGTTTCCTGTATGTCTTGAGGTATCCTTGATGACCAGCTAAAGGTTTGTCATGAAAGGCCCTCAATATCCTCTCCTTAGTTTTTGATCTTGGCACTAAAAAGATCATGTTCTTTTAATAAATCAATTCATCAACAACCTTGTACCTATTATCATCAACTAACTTATCCAAAATCTTGGTGGAAAAGGAATCTTTAGCATACTCTGAAATTATGGAGACTTTCCAATCAACAGAGATAGATGTTAAGGAACACAAACTGGGCTTTCTTGAGAGAGCATCAGCAACCACATTATTCTTTCCTTTCACATATTCAATATCAAAATCATAAGCTTTCAATTTTCTTACCCATTTTTGTTGACGATCATTCAAATCGCTTTGGTTCAAGAAGAACTTGAGGCTATTATGGTCTATCTTTACAATGAATCTCCTACATACCAAATATTGTCTAAACTTATGAAGCACATGCATGATTGCCAACATGTCCTTATCATAGATGGAGTAACCTTTCTCTAATTGATTTAATTTTCTACTCTCAAATGCTATTGGATGTCCCCTTTGAGTTAGGATAGCCCCTATACCTTCTCCAAAAGCATCACATTCAACAACAAAAGGTAAAGAGAAATATAGAATTGCAAGCACAGGGCATAAACTCAGTACCTCCTTAAGCTTATCAAATGTTTTTTGTGCCTAATCTGTCCAAATAAAAGCTCCTTTCTTTGTCAAATCAGTCAAGGTGGAAGAAAGCTGAGAAAATCCCTTGAAAAATCTCCTATAGTAGCTACACAACCCGAAGAAACCTCTCAACCATGTAAGATTAGTGGGTGGAGGCCAATCCAAAATTGCCTAAATTTTTTGTTGATCAACCTGTACTCCTTTAGAATTTATAATATGTCCCAAATATAGGATCTATGTCAAACCAAACTCACATTTAGATATCTTAGCATAGAAGGATTTCTACTCCAAGATTTCCAAAATAGTTTCTATGTGCTTTAGATGCTCTTTCCAT
Source organism: Chamaecyparis obtusa (assembly GCA_027943335.1). NCBI lineage: Eukaryota > Viridiplantae > Streptophyta > Pinopsida > Cupressales > Cupressaceae > Chamaecyparis > Chamaecyparis obtusa. The sequence goes on along the minus strand of BSBK01002917.1, from coordinate 299,302 downwards.
GTTTTACTATAAATCAAGATATCATCAAAAAATACCAAAATAAAATTTTGAAGATGCTTGCTGAATACCTTATTCATACAAGATTGGAATGTTTCTAGTGCATTAGTGAGGCCAAATGGCATAACGAGAAATTCAAAGTGCCCATAGTGACATCTGAAAGTAGTCTTTTCCAAATCTTCCCTCCTCATGCGGATTTGATGGTACCCTGATCTTAAGTCAATTTTTGAGAAGTATACAGCACCATGTAACTCATCAATGAGTTCATCTATACATGTTATGGGATACCTATTTTTTATGGTCTTCTTGTTTAGCACCTTGTAGTCTATACACATTCTCATTGTACCATCCTTTTTCTTGACAAGTACCACAAATGATGCAAATGGACTAGAGTGAGGCCTTATGAATCCCATGTCCTAGAGTTTCTTAATAGTTTTTTCTATTTCTTCCTTATAACCTCTTGGATGGTAGTATGGAGTTGTTATAACTAGTTTGGCACCCTGTTCTAACTCTATAACATGCTCAAAACCTCTATCTGGTGGTAATCCTAGAGGAAAATCATTAAAAACTATACTATGCTTATCAAGAATATTTTGAATTTCAAAATGGAAATTACCTTGATTCTTTGGAGAGCTTGTTGAATGGATTATGACTCTTACTACCCATGCTACTTGTCCTCTTAAAAAATTCCTCTCCATCCTCTTTGCAGTGACCACCTTAGGTGCTCCATTCGATAAGCCTCTCAATAAGACTTCTTTCCCATTGGAATGAAATTTAAACTCCATAGTTTGATGGTTCATGTAATAGCCTCCAATAGAGTGCAACCATTGAACACCCAATACAAGATCGGTCTCCCTAATGCCAACAACATAGAAATCATCACATAACTCATAATCTCCTAAGGTCATCCTGAGTTGTTTCACCACTTGTGTGCAAGGCATAGTGAATCCATTAGCTACAATAACATTGAATCCTTCAAAATTTTCTTCTTTAAGCCCTCTTTTCATGACAAATCCCTCATCAATAAAATTGTGAGTTGCCCCACTATCAAGAAGAATTGTCAACCTTTTCCCTACTAGTACCCCTTGAATTTGAAAGGGATGGTATCTTGGGACTCCTGATAATGCTTCTAAAGTACCATCCTTTCTCATTTCTTTTTCTTTCTCTTCTTCTTCCTCCTCCTTAGTGTCATGAAATTCCTCATGCTCATCTAAATCAAATTCTGAAGGAACTTCAATATAGTGCACTTGACCTTTCCCCAAACATCAGTGTCCTAGAACTTATGGTTCTCTACAAGTGAAACAAAGCTTTTTCCTTCGTAATTCACTCCTAGTCTCTTCATCTACCTTATTTTTTGCTACATTTATCACATTCTTTGGTGGTGGTGCTGGAAAAGTCTTTTTTTGAAAACTCCCCTTATGTTGCCAAAGATTTGGGGGTTTTTGATTAGTGACTAGTTTCATAGGCACACAAGTTTCAAGTTGCAAGCTTCTTTTGATAGCTTCCTATAAGGTTGAGGGTGAGAAAGCCTTAACCAAACCCTTAACAGAATCTTCCAAACCATCAAGAAAAAGATAAACAATCCTCTTTTCACTCATATCAGGTACCATAATAGCCACCTTTTGAAACTCTTCTACATAATCATTAACTAATTTGGTTTGCCTCAACTTTGACAATTCTTTAAAATACTCTTCATCATCCTTGAGATCAAATCTATCTATCACTCTTTGACTAAAATCATCAAATGTAGTTACCTAATCATGACCTTGAGTAGTCATTCCATGATACCACCAATCATAGGATGCATCTTCCAAGTGTAGACTTTTGAATTGAACGAAATCACTCTCCTTCATGGGGTTAAGTGTGAAGAAGGTCTGTAATTTTTGTAGCCATGGTCTAGCTGAAATTTTATTTGTTCCATCAAAAGTAGGTGCTGTAAACTTGCTTATTTTATTTTTGAGCTCTCTTCCACTTATGTCCTACTCCCTCCTATACTCTTTCTTGGGCATCAAAGTGTTCATCATATCAAAATATTCTCTAAAAGGAATTGAATTGCAAAAGTCATCATCTGAGCCATTGTAAGTAGCTCTTAATGCAATCAAATTACCTGTAACCTTTTCCATAGGACTAAAGGCTAGATTTGGTACTAGTGGCTCATTTGTAGGAAAGAAAATAGTTTTTGTTGATTTAGAGGGTGTGGGTTTCATATTTTTTGGCTCCTTTGAAGTGCTCCCTCTCTCATTAGTAGATACAACTCCTTGGATTTTTTCTGTCAATAACTGCAAAGCCTCTCTAGTTTCTGCCAAACTATCCACTGTTTGCTTTTGAGTATTCTAGATGTCCTGGAATATTTTTTTTGCATCTCATCTAGGTCATCCATACTTGTCCCTTCCTTGTATTTTGTACTTTTATTTTCAACTAGAGGTTTGATCATAATTTCTTTATTCTTTTCTTGCTGCAAATATCTCTTTTCTCTTTCACTTAGTTGCATACAAACTTCTACAAATCCTCAGGCTGGCAAGATCATAGCTTTGATACCACTGAAATGTCCCCTTTATGATTTTTATATCATATTTAAGTCCTCTAATCAGATTATTAAATCAAACAATCAACGCTTTGAAAGATTATGCAATTTCTCAATAAACCCAAATCGGGTATGCCCAAAATAGTGCCAAAAACTTCATAGCTTCACATATTATTGATAAATCTGAAAATAGAAATTTTTACATAAGTTTTTCCAACATAAATGCCTACAAAATGACATTTCTAGATCTGTATATATTTTACACAATAGCTCCCAAACAAAGGACCAAAACAATGCTCATCAGGCTCCCAAAAACAACACAAAATAGCTCAAAAACACCATAAAACACTAATAATCTATCAAAAAAGTATAACCATGACCCAAGAAATATATTTATATCTATTTTAGCATCAAAATGTCTTCAATAAAATAGAAAACCAAACTGATATGAAATATTCAACCGGAAACACCAAACTCTTACAAGAAACACACCCGAAAACTCACAAATTTGCACTATTCAGCACAAAAGCAAACTCTGCATGAGCTTGCACATGGAATGGCCTCAAAATCCCATCCTTATCCTTCCTATAAACTTTCAAACTCCCATCTTTGGGTCTCCTCCATAGGTTTGGCAGCCTCTGAAGAACAACAAAGCAATGAGCAAAAATCAAGTTCTAGAATGAGCCTGAAATGCCTCCAAACCCCTTTAAAAGAGGGCATAACCCTAACTCACGACCAATAGGGGTAAATAATACATATTTTAATAATAATTATCAATTATTAATCCATTGGTTTCCAAAGATTATCCCCTTTTCCTGAAACTTCACTTTTTGAGCCTGCCAACCTTAGCAAAAGTTATTATTTTTAATTATTTGAAAAGGGGACATGAAAGATTCCCTAGAGGAAGAGGTAGATCTTATGGTGAAAACAATAGATCTGATTAGGAAAATACAAACCTAGATAAAGACAAGACCAAGTGGAAAGGTGAAAGTTCTACTAGAGGAAGAGGCAGTAACTACTAAGGTGGTTATAGAAGAGGTGGATTCCAAGGAACTTGACACAATTGTGGAGAAGAAGGACATAGGTCATTTGAGTGTACACATGTAAGTAAGAAGGTTGGTAGTAGTAGAAATGATTTGGTGCAAGATGACTCACCGAATGAACCTAAGAAAGAAAAGAACTTGATGGTCAGGAGAGCACTATGGAGTGAAAGTAATAAGGAAGATCCAGTAAGGAAAAGCTTGTTCAAGACTAGATGCAGAGTTTCTAATGAAGTGTGGAAGGTAATCATTGGTAGTGGAAGCTTGGAGAATTTAGCATCTGAGGAAATGGTTACAAAGTTGTAGTTGGAAAGGTTGAAACACCTGAGACCCTATAAAATTTCATGGATCAAGGATGAGCATACACTCTTGGTAAGTGAACAATGTTATGTAAATTTGAAAATTGGAAAGTACTATGATAAAGTGTTATGTGATATCATGCCTATGGATTGTTGTCATATTTTGTTGGGTAGACCTTGGAAATATGATATACATGCTATGTATGATGGAAGATTGCATAAATATATTATTTGGGCTAATGGGAGAAAGAAAATCTTGTTTTCTTTGATTTAAGAACCTATTAGTAGTGCTTGTACATCTGTGAAAATTTGTTTGATAGAAGGAAGAAATTTTGTTAAGGATTTGAAGAAGAATGATGTGTGTTTTGTTGTGATTTCTAACAAACTGAGTGAGAAAATAGTGGATAGCATCCTTGAAGAGATTGATAAGATACTCACCGAGTATAGAGAGATCATTTCTGATAATGTAACTAGTGATTTTCCACTGAAGAGAAGCATTGATCATTGCATGAATCTGATCCCTAGAGCTAAGTTACCGAATAAGGCACTACATCAATTAACACCTACCAAGAATCGGGAATTGAACTGACAAATCTAGGAATTATTGCAAAAGGGTTTAATCTAAGAAATTTTGAGTCCTTGTGTAGTACCCATTGTATTGGCACCTAAGAAGAATGGAGAATGGTGAATGTGTATTGATTCTATAGAAATCAACAAGATAAGAGTGAAATATAGGTTTCCTATACCGAGAATGGATGACATAATGGAAAGTTTGACTGGAGCAAAGTATTTTACCAAAATTAATTTAAAAAGTGGATATCATGAGATTAGAATCAGAGAAGGTGATGAGTGGAAGATTGATTTTAAAACAAGAGAAGGTTTGTATGAGTGGTTGGTTATGCCTTTTGGTTTAACTAATGCACCGAGTAGTTTTATGAGATTGATGAATGAGGTTTTGAAGAAATTTTGGGTAAATTTGTGATTTTATATCTAGATAAAATTTTGATATTCAGTCAGCCCAGAGAAGAAAATTTGTTGCACATTAAATAAGTATTGTAGAAGTTGAAAGAAGAAAAGTTGTTGATTAATCTAAAAAAGTGTTCCTTCATGAAAGAGGAGATTGTGTATTTGGGATTTTTTATTTCAGCTGATGGTTTGAGAATGGATCTTGAAAAGGTTGAAGCTTTTGAATTAGCCTACACTTGAAAATGCTAGTGAGGTAAGATCATTTCATGGTTTAGAAAATTTTTACAGAAAGCTTATTAGGAATTTCAATTCAATTTGTAATACTATGACTGAGACTATGAGAGGAGATAAAAGAGAATTAAAGTGGACACATGGAGCTTATAAAAGTTTTGAGACTTTGAAGAAAAAGGTTGCTGGATTACTTGATTTCAATAAGGTATTTCAAGCTGAATGTGATGCAAGTGGTAGTGTAATAGGAGCTATGTTGAGTCAAGAAGGTAAACTTGTTGCTTTCTTTAGTGAGAAATTGAGTGATGCAAAAAGGAAATATTTTGTGTATGATCAAGAGTTCTATGCTATTTCTCAATCCTTAAAGAAATGGAGACATTATTTGATACCGAGTGAATTTGTGTTTTATATTGATCAGAAAGCTTTACAATATTTGGTTAGTCAGAATAATTTGAATCAAAGACTTATGGAATGGGTAAAATATTTGTAGAGTTATATGTTATCTTAACTTTCTACATGCATAATGATAAACATAAATAGGAAAATATTGCATGCAGGTACATCCATTCAACACTCCTTTTCATTTGATAAATATAAATACATTTCTATTGCATTCATATCATTAGTTATATTGTACTCTAAGTATTGATCATATCCAAATTTTCAATTTCATAATTGATCATTACATTGTGCATTCAAACTGAATGTAATAGAGAAATGTTCTTTTATTTTTCATCTTTCATGTTGGAATAGAGATCAAATGGTAGAAAAGAAAGCATGATAGAATTATGAGTAGGGTCCCATGCATTGCCTTATAGAGTCATCTACATCTAGGAGCTAGTTGTCTATCCTAGTCTAAGTCCTCCAGTGAGTCCTCATGTATCATGTTTTATGTCATAGTGTTTCATCCTACATCATAGGATAAAAGTTTTAGATCCAATTTGGATCTAAGCAATGCATGAAAACTTAAAAGCATCATACTACAACCAAAACTTTTAGATCTGCACATCTATCTAAAATATAAATGCAATAGAAAAATATGCATCTACATAAACTGAATAATAGTATTAGAAGGACATGACTCCATAAAAACTTTCACTATTTATGGTCATCATTATGCAAGTTTTTTATATAAACTAGATATCTGAATCAAAGGGAGTTAGTTCTTGTAGCTGAGAAACCTTTTTCAAAAACAAAAAGGTAGTGTTAGGTTAGTGAACACCATCAATTGACCAACATTAATGAATGAATGCCATCATATATGGAACTCTCACACAAAATTGATCATTTGGTCATGTTCACTAACCTAACATATTGGATTTGATGTTTCTTTTTAAAAAAATTAAGGAAAGATGCATTCCAAGAAATGAACTGTGTATTCCATATCACATTCAAAAGAAGATGTAGTATGGTGTTCACTAAAAAGATGTTACAAAGTGTTTTGCATATGCAGATAGGAAATTTTTCATTACTGATGTGCAATGTAAAGAGGTTTTCTCTTACACACAATGAAAATTTATGTGCATTTATAAATCATGGATCTGTAACAATATCACTAAATGAATATGCTTTAGAAAATGATGTGCATACATAGAAAAGAGAGACAATCATGTTGTGTTCACAAGAGGAAAAGTTATAGAAGATGATTAAATTATAGTGAATGCCAAATGATAGTGATAAACAAATATACATGTTCAATGCTAGTGCTAGGAGAAAAGAAAAGATGCATTTTAAGGTATTGAGCTTATTGTTCATAGAATATATTTCATCAATGTCACGAGCCCATGCTCTAACTCCATGAATTATTATTCTGGTGTTTGTGGGTGTCACGAGCCTGTGCTCGAACCTCATAACACAAACATTATTACTAGATTTGCATCTATTTTGAAATCATTTGAGAGCTTGTTGTTGTCATTCCAGTGAGGTAAAGATCAGGTAGCATGAGGGTATAAACAATATCTGGTAAATAAAGAGAAGAGAATTTCAAAGTCATGACTTCATAATAGATAAGATCAAAACATGGTGGTTATAGTCAGTCTTGATAGAGTAAAGAAGTAATAACAAAGTAAGCATGGTCACTGTCATTAGTGCACAGTGGACTCAATAAAACTGCAAATCAATAGCTGGGAGTACAATAGTGATAAACTAAAGATAACTGGTGGAAAATAATGGAGTATCAACAACAAATTGAGCATTCCAAGGTTGCAAGGAAGTGAAAGTTAAAAATGGAATTAGCAAGCAATGATTCATCATGCAGTAAAAAAACTATCACATTTCTATTTTAACAGCAAGGAAAAACCCCAAAATCAATGCAAGATAAAGAAGAGTAAACTTGACCTTTCTTAGCACAGTCAAACTTTCAACAATAGAGGAGTGGTTTTACTTATCTTATAGTCACAGGATGAGATCTTGCAAGAGTGCTAGATGCTTTAAAAAATAAAGCCAAAGTTCTAGCTATAGAGCCCGAGTTCCTTGTCACATTCATGACTTGAAATTGTAGAACCCAAGTTCCATTCAAAGAATCTAAGCTTCATGCTCGAGATACATGCCAAGAGGAACTCTTATTTCCTGGTAGTAAGTGCTAGATTAAGGGATAAACATAGAGAGGGAATGAAGATAGATCTCGAGCTCTTCATCATAGTCACAACTTCCAGTTGGAGCCTGAGCTTTAGGATCAAGTCATAGTCAAAGATAAATTAAAACCTTAGAGTTAACTTTTTCATATCGAGAGAAGACAAAGGGGAGAATCAAAACAATAGAAATAACCTCCACTTTGCAACATTGATCTCCAGATCTAAGAGCTAAACACACAGAGGAAGTAAAAGGCAGTCTCAAGATCTTTTGCATAACACTCACCATGAATTAGGGTTTTCCCTTCTTTTTTTCCTCAAATGTAAGCACAACTCAGAAAACAAGAAAAGGTAAGTTTTGATAAACTTTGAGGTTCTCAATAGAGAGAAATTAATACCATTAATGTCTGCAGTGCATGAAAACCAAAGCCTCAAAGTTTTAAGTGCCACCTAGCCCATGCCTTGTGAATATTCTTTAGAGATTGTTGATTGTATGGAGTTGGTCATTCTTGACCTTCTGTTATGTAATTAGTAATAATATTGAGACTTAGGTTTTTAAATGTAAGTTTCAGTTATAGGCTTAGTAGAATTCATTAGTGGGGTTTACTAATATATGTTGGTATTATTTTAGAAAGATGTTTATTTTAAAATACCAACATTAGGGGCATATTATAGGCATAATTGTGCTTGTGACTTAAGGTTTCATCTGATTTGAAGGGGCTTTTGGGGGGCTTGGATTTTCAAATTTGGCCTTAGGAGGGTATATATCTGAGTTTTCTATTCAGTTTTAGGGGTTCAAAATTGAGGAGAAGGAGACTTTGTGAGCATATTGGTTCCATTGTCTCTTTTTGCATATGTTTTGTAATCATTTTTTCATATTTTAAAAGAAATAAAGCAAGTTCTTCATATTTCACATATTTTCTGAGTTTTTTCATCAATTCTATTCATCTTTTTTGCATTTCAGTGTTGTATGTTTTGTGTAACAAAAATAAATGAGTTATTCAATTCCTTTTCTAAGTTATCAAAACCAAACCTTTTGCAAAATCTATATGTTTGTTGGCTGATTATCATTATTCATGGTATATACCCTAATAGTGGATCTTAAGCCAACCTATATGTTGAATAGTGAATGTTTAAGGTAAATCTCAATAGTTTGTGTATTTTGGATGCTGGTTTGAAGTTTCTGATAAGTCTAAATCTAGTTTGGTGTATCACCCCCCCTTTTTCATTTAGTTTTTAAGTTATCTCTCTTCCCTTTTCCACTCAAAGTTATAGTCAAAGGTGATATTCCAAATCCAATAGGAACCGGCCTAGAATCTGGAGATTCCTTCTTAATCAGAGTCCACCCACAACTTGAGAAGGTTTCCATTGTAACCATGAAATATTAGTGTACCCTAATGCCTAAGTTAGGGTGATATTTCAAGGCCTTAACATTATACATTTGTGATAAAACATAAGAGTGGAGTCACTAACCGAGTTTCTAATGCATTAAGTAGAAGAAGATCTTTGATGACTAAAATGAAAATTGAAGTTCTTGGTTTTGATGACATGAAAGATTTGTATGAAACTAATCTTGATTTTTTGGAGTCGTGGATGAAGTGTAGAGAACCTATTGAAGATCAATCGAGTACTAAATGGGAAGATTATTTCATTCAAGAAGGTATGTTGTTTAAAGGTATTTAGTTGTGTATACCAAGAGGATTAATGCAAACTAATTTGATCAAGGAGAAACATAGTAGTGGTTTGGTTGGACATTTTGGCATTGACAAGACAATGAATTTGCTTAAGGAGAAATACTTTTGGCCACAGTTGTATAAGGATGTTAAAAAAATTGTGAAAAGTTGTGGAAGTTGTCAAGTTGCAAAGGGAGTAAGTCAGAATATTGGATTGTATATACCATTTTTTGTTCCTGAGAAACCTTGGATTGATATCAGTATGATTTTTTTTCTTGGCTTACCAAAGATAGTAAGAGGTAATGATTCCATATTTATTGTTGTAGAGAGATTTTCTAAGATGGCACATTTTATACCTTGTAGAAAAATATCAGATGTAGTACATATAGAAGATCTTTTCTTTAAGTAAATTATAAGATTGCATGGATTACCGAGGAGTATCATCTCAGATCGACAAAGTAAGTTTGTTGGATACTTTTGGAAGACTCTTTGGGAAAAGTTGGGTACTGAGTTGAGGTATAGTTTTACATTTCACCCATAGAATGATGGATAGACAGAGGTTGTGAATAGAAGTTTGGGTAATCTTTTGAGATGCTTAGTTAGAGATAAACTGATTAATTGGGATTCTATGTTTGCATAGGAAGATTTTTCATACAATAATTCAGTGAATAGGAGTACTGGAAAAATACCTTTTGAGATTGTTAATGGCATACAACTAAGAGGTATATCAAATTTGAAGGATATTGCTGGTGAAGAAAAGAGAAGTGCTGAAGAAGTAAAGTTTTTTGAGTTCGTGAAGACATTGCATGAGGAAGTGGAACATAAATTAGAGAGTAGTAATCAGAAATACAAAGATAGATTAGATAGACAAAGGAGACATAAGACTTTTACAGTTGGGAATGAAGTTATGGTTCATTTGAAGAAAGGTAGATTTATTGTTGGAACATATGGGAAATTGAAAATGAAGATATTTGGTCCTAGCAAGATGTTGAGGAGATTTGACAATGGAAATTCTTATGAGATTGAGTTACTTGATGACATGGATATATCACCTATATTCAACATTTCTAATTTTTTTGAGTATTATGAACTTGATGAAGACATGAAAGTACCAAATGATTATCCTAAGAAGTAGACAGAAGAAGTTGAGTAGATTTTGGAGCAAAGAGTTGGTAGGAGCACAAGAGGAAAAGAGTACATGGAGTATCTGGTAAAATGGAAGAACAAACTGATTGAAGATAGTTTTTTGATTTCACAATTTGAGTTGGATTCAGCTCAGGTTGTACCTATTGTATGATTTGGAGAATCATTTCAAAATAACCCCAGGTGTTTGATGTAGGAGCATCTCAGGTTCTTAGCAATCTTGTGTCACCAAAAAAAAGTTTGAGTTGTTCAATTTGCTTGGTAGTTGCTCAGTTCCTTCATTAACTAAGTTGGCTCAGTAGTTGCTTGGTTCCTTCTTTGACTGAGTTGTTTGGTTGGTTTGCCAAGTTATTTCTTGGCACTTAGTAACCTTTCTTACAAAGTAGTTTATTTTGATTTTTTGTTGAGGCTGACTTATGAATTGAATTTTGGTCATGAAGTTAATGTTGGTATCGATCATTAGAAGCATATGGACCTAGATCTAGTCATACCTTTCTTCAGTGATGGATATGAAGGCCAACTTATTTCAATAACCTCTTTTAGTTTTTGTTCATATTTTTAGTAGACACCAGATCAGTAGCAGACCAGGAGTAGGAGGTCAAGTCTAGAAGACAAAAGATAGTTTCTGAAGGATGAATCCTCGCATGTTCGAGGACTAGTGTAATTGAATCTGAATGTAATTGGTCATAAATAAGAAGGCCTTACAACCTGACATGTATGAGGTTATTTGATGAATAATAAATAATTTTCTATATTATCTCTCTCATTGTTGTGTATTTGCTTCTGTGTGTGTGATCTCTACAAGGGGGTTGTGATCAAGGTGTGCCTTTGGCCCTTCATCCTGCCCTACCTTGCGTCAACTTAGGATAACATTCTAAGGCACACTAACATGCACATAACAGTAAACACAACACAAGTTAACACTCAAGAGGTATCATGTCAAGTGTTAGCTTGCCAATGTCCCTTGATTGAAAAAATGCATTAGATAACTTCAAACCCCTAACTAGGCATCTAAGAAAACCTAAGGTTAAAAAAAATTTTTTTTAAATAAAATAAATAATAAAAGGAGTAAATTAAATTTGTTGATTAACATAAGTTCTAGTTAGATTATTTTATTCAAAATGATTTAATTAAATGATTGTTTAAGCAATAGATGATAATAAGCCCAAAGGTTCCCAAATGCGAACCAGGTTACTAGCTTAGGGTAGGATTCATAAGAAAATAATAAATTAATAAAATAAGGTCATAAAAATATACCTATGCAAAACCTAGGATAACAATTTAAAAACCCACTTAATGTTAATAATGTCCCAATATTTTAATTAAAAAAATATTATACTTTAATTTAAAACAAAATGTTTACCTTAGTTTATTTAATTGATTTAAATTTAAATTACAAGATTAATTTAACCATTATAAAGTAGTAATAATAAAATATTAAATTTAAAGGCTAAGGGAATGATGAAATACCTAAGTCCCAACCCAGGACAATAAAATAATTTCCCCTAAATTATTTCATCATAAAAAAATATCATTAAAATAATATAAGGAAATTATTACTAAATATTACCACAAACATTAATCAATAATAAAATAATATCCCATTTAAGTAACTATTAAATTTTAAATTCAAATATAATCAAATTCCAAGAATAGCCTTAAAAAGATTAATTGGCAATTTAATAATATTATTTGTTAAAATAAAGTAAGTTCAAAGATATCTAACAATAAAAAAAAAAAATCCCACCTAAAATAAATAAAATTTCCATTACAAATTCCAATGAATAAAGTAATAAATAAGTCAAAATTTGAAATAAGACAATTCAGAAAAGTCAAACAAACATTAATTAATAATAATCAAAGATCTATTTTTTAAAATAGAATTTAATAAAAATCAATTTAAAATTTGAAGAGCCCAAAGGTCATCCCTAACCCTAATTTGAAATAAGGGTTGGGCTATAATATAAAACACCAAACTATCCCTAATTCTTCATTTTGTGTGTAGGTTTGGCTAGGAGAAGAAATGAAAAAAAAATCAAATTCAAATATACAAATGAGTATACATGTGTGTATATACACACCTAGGGCTTGTATATACATACATATATACTTATCTGTATATACACAAGGGTTGAACGAGATGAACAAATAAAATCAGAATATTGATAAATTAAAATCAATAAGATGGTTTATCAAATCTTTCTTCCCTTGTCATTGTATAGCTTATTTTGAGAGAATTTTGTTGCAGGTCAAAATTAGAGCTTGTTGGTGCAAATCAGAGGTTGGCATCATAATGAGGAAGTCCAAAAACCCCTAATTTGAATTTTTTTTAATCTAAACCCGACATCTGAAGCCAAATCTAGAACCATTTGAATTTTGGAAGTGTGGCGGCAACGATTTAGAAAAAAATAATTTTAGAGATGATTTTCAAACAACGATATCTCAGTCATCTAGACTCTTTTTTTTGAGATTTTTTTTTTTGTTTTGGGGTAGAATTTCACAATCTACACAATAGTGCAGGTGATTTTTGATCTCTACATCTGATATTTTTTCAAAATCACAAATCCATATTTTAACAACTTTAGAGGCTTCATTCAGGCTCATATGGATAGATTTTTAGGTGCTATTTTTTTTTAAATTACATAATTTTTTGTCTACTTTCTAGATCTAGTTTTAGTTTGGATAAATTTTGAGTGAATATAGTACTTTCATCATTTGGTGTATTTTGACCTATTTTGGCACTTGTAATTTGTTGGGTCCTTGAGTGGTTTTGTGTCTTATTTGTTTAAGTCTACATAGCTTTATATTTTTTGTTGATACATGAATCAAAATATTCATTTGCAATTGAGGAAGTAAAACAACAATAATTATTTTCTTTTGAAAAAAAATAACAATGGAAATCTTCTTTTATTCTTGTCTCTTTCCAAGTACAAGTAAGATAGAAGAAGATACTAACGTTCATATCTACAAATATTTTTACAAGCATGAAACATGCATTATAAGAATTTACATAGCCTTTATATTACTAACATTTTTATACAAGACATTTAGTCATTTATTCAAAACAAAAATCTACAACTTAAATAATGAGACAAGACCATTTTCTCATTTTTTCCTTCAACAAAACAACAACCTCTTCAACACAAAAACATGCAAATAAAAAAGCTTTGACCATGGAGGCTCACCTCCGAACCCATGCCATTACATGACCACCCACAAGCTTGGAGAAACAAATATAAATTAGGGTTATATAAATGCTACAACACACATACACATAAAAATGAGCAAATACATGTAAACACAAAATTATCATCCCAAGGATATTCATACAATGGGTTACCTTGGACCCATAAAAGGGGTGAAGGTGGAAAGTAACCAAGTAGGAGAAGCCATTAAAAAGTAAAACCATGCCTTCAACAAGGTCCAAAATTCATAACCATTACCTTCACAAGGCCATAACAAAAAGTACCAACCCTTCCATTTCCTTTCACAAAATATAACCCTTTTCCTTTCACAAAATACAACCCTTCAATTTCCTTTCACAAAATAAAACCCTTATGACCCCCAAATAAGTATACAACAAGAATGGAAACATGGATCCCATACATCCATGCCTCATTTCCTTCTTCCTTGAGGAAGGACTCTACACTAAATGGGCATTCCCAATGTAATCCCTTCACCCATCAAGGCTCTCTTCTCTCCCAAGGGTGATTTTTGCCTTGCACACCCCAATAAAAAAAAACACAAACAAAAATAGAAAATAAACACTTAACAAGAAACCATGAAAGCAAGTATGAAGCTTCACAAAACTATTACAATATCATAACATAGAATCTTCATTTTACATACAAGGAAAAGAAAGAGTTTTCAATGACAAGGCCACCAACCTTATCCCAAGCTATGACAAAAGAGGGTTGAGAAGATCTTCCTTTCTTACAATCCTTCCTTCCATGCTAAGTCCACCAAAACCTTCTGAGTCCACTAGAAGTCTCCAAAATTGGAGAGTGGGAAATCAACCTACCAAATTCCTCTCCATCCCACTAAAAAGGAAATCCCTACCTAACATCAAATATGATTGGGCACACTCACCTAGGGTTCTCTCTCAACAAGAGGGAAATTCAAAATTGAAAAGAGAGGAAGACATGGCACACTTCCTAAAATTCATCACCTTTAAAAAAAACATCTTTTGAAGAGTAAAAAATGGTCTAAAATCATCCTATTGATCAAAATTTGAACCCCAACTGAAAGTACACCTATGGGGTGATCTAATTTTAACCCTAACTAATCCTTTGGGTTACTTTTTACCTCTCAAAAGTCCACTAAGAGTTGACTCACACAAATTTAAAATAAGATTCCCTCCCATGGCTCAACAACAAAGATACCTAACCTTGAGATTCTATAAGCTGACACAAAGGTAGAAGAAAACTCATATACAATGCACTTGGCCATGCCAACTCACAACACATGTGTCTATTGACACCACAAAATATTACAACACATCACTACACACATGGCATGCCTACTAGACATTAATTTTAAAAAAAATAAACACAATTAAATAATACAATCAAACATTAATTTACAATATTGTACATCACAAAGAGGTTATTTCTCCCTTTCGAGATAACATTGGCTTAACAAGATTTTCACATGCATCCATCTTTAATTTCCTCTTATTTAATCCATAGTCATTTCTTGCACACTAGATAAAATATCAGTAGCTCATGAAAGATCAAATAACATATACATATAAAATACATCATAATAATTACACTCAAACACATCATAAAATTCTAATTGCATCCACACTTTATCACAAGATAATCACATATTTTTCAATAATAGATTTCCTAAATTCAAAGTTAGTTAATCCAAGAACACGGTGATATATCAATTAACCTAACATATTAACCATGATCATTTCACATAGACTTTTTTTCATAAGCATTAAATTAATGCATAATATTCTAAATTAATGATTCATCAAATACCATAAATCAAGTCATAATAATTAAAGCATTAAAGTAAGTCCTAAATCATCATAAAATCTAACTAAATTTCACAACATCATATGAAATTCACTTTTCACAAGAACACATTTACTAAAAATCTATTAAATTTTAATATCATGATATTATAAGAAACACATCTATCACAAACAACCTAAATCATTTGCATACAACATTTCAATTGATTTTACATTTCTCACATTAATATAACATCAAAGCGTAATACTCAGAATTTCCTTCACCATGAAATCTCTAGAAATACAATATTCACAAGCATCCTAAAATTCCTTTCATAATCAAGAAAATATTAACATTTCAATTGATTTCGTAATCACTTTGAATTACATTTCTTGAATCAATAATCAAAGCATAATACCCAAAAATATCTTTCCTAACATCAAGACCTAAAATCAACTTCTTATTAATTCACATCTCAACCTAATATAAATTTAAATGGTCATTTTTGTAAGCATTCATATCCAATAGTAACATTTCAATATTCCTTAAGGGTATATTCTACCTACTCAATTCATGACTATGCTCACCTTTCCTACTACATTTTTTATTAGAAATTACATACATGAGGAAAACAACATTTACTTCATTAGAATTTACATCTCTTCTCATTATAATATAAATTGTCTGATTCTCATTCAATCCCCTCAAAACTGTTAATATGATTTAGAAAAATAGAGAGGGGGGGTGAATTAGCTGTTCTCAGGTCTAGATGTATAAAATAAACTTTCAAACTCTTCTACAAATTAGATCTAACAACCAACAGCTGCTCGGTCATTACTGAATACATAACATAAACATATAATAGTGCCATCCACTTTTTAGTAGTATTAAACTTGCAAAACACAGAAATGTTCAAACCAAAACATTTACACAAGTATTAATACCAAGATTTATAGTGGAAACCCAATTTGGGAAAAACCACTTTGTAACATGTTACTGATATTTTCACTCTTCTGAAGTGAGCTCTGTGAAAAGCCAGCCCTATCAAAGGTTACAAACACACTATCAGGTGTGACCCGGTTAAAGGATTTTAACCACCCTATTAGGAGTGCGCATTGTTATAGGACTTATGTATACATTACATTAGAATGCAACCTTGTTGAAAGGATTTATAAAAATGACTATTAGGTCAAACTTTGTTAAAAGGATTTTGACTGATACAATGATTAGAAAGTAACATTAATATTGATCTAAAAACATACAACTCACTTTGCAAATAATAGATCCAATTCCTTACACATATGATGGCTTACTGACTGTGATCCATTTCCATCTCCATTACTGATCTTCTTAGAAATCCCTTCAAGAAATCAAAACTCCTTCTCCTTCAGCCTTTTCTACTTATATAGTCAATAACAACAACTCCAACATTCTCTCTTCTCAACCTCATGCTTAGGTTTCCTTAGTAATTCCTCAATTAGGTGAATACAATCTTTTGCTGCTTAATCTCTTCCGTAGATCTTAGGGTTAGGTCAGATTCATTGAATCTTTCCAGCTTGATGTTCTTCATCCATCCTTCTAGAATCATCTCAAATCATGTAATAGATTTACAATAAAAATTTTTATAGTGCATTAAATGCTTCCATACAATCAATAAATAAAGTCAACTCATTTTACATAATCCAAGAATTCAACTATGTCAGCTAGGAATTTGAATTCTTCCTCAAATGTAAATTACTAATGCTCAGTCAATACTATGTTCAACTCCTTGGTCTTCACTTGAAAGCTCGGTCACCACTAAAACTATTTCCTCGACTAATACTATCTTCCTCGACAATTACCTGATGTTTGGTCAACACTGAATTTAATCAGCATATACTGGCTCGATTGACACTAACATCACTTAGCTTAAACTAGATTTCTTCACTTTTGCTTGGTTAAGCCTACTTGTTTAGTCTTACTTCTTACTTAGATAAG
This sequence comes from Chamaecyparis obtusa, assembly GCA_027943335.1. NCBI lineage: Eukaryota > Viridiplantae > Streptophyta > Pinopsida > Cupressales > Cupressaceae > Chamaecyparis > Chamaecyparis obtusa. The sequence goes on along the minus strand of BSBK01002917.1, from coordinate 281,918 downwards.
AAAAACATTATCTTATCATTGTGCCATATAATCAAGTACCCATTGAAGTATCCAAGATAACTCAACCTTTCCTTAGGTGCTATTGTTATCAACCTTGCCCACATCCTTCTCAACAATCGAATAGATATAGTACTTTCTTAAATAGAAACAGTCTTACCAGTTAAGGTTTGACATCAATGACAATACAAAAATTGCTTCAATTATAGTTTCCAACAAAAACATGTACTCAATTTATCTATAGTAATAAAATTAGTTGAATTCATTTAACCCTTAATCGAACATAGTGCATCCTAGAAACATTGACATGAGTATATAAGAAACATGAAAAAGAGTACATCACAAATCAGTGTGTTCAAACCTCTATCCATCAAAATATAAGCCCATAATCCATCAACATGGTGTATCTAAATACTAAGTCTATAATATAGATAGAAGAAATGCAATGATAAGATCAGGTTAGGATCTCTTAATACACCCATCATGACCCCAATGATGACATCCTAATTGACGCATGCCAAAGATGAACAAGGTGCATCTCATCATGCCATCATAAAACATAATGTGGATAAAAATCACTACATTCATAGGACTGACTCATCTCTATCTTTAAGGGTCATCGGAATACAATCCAATACCACACCCTACATCTCCAAGTTCATGTAGGGAATGAAAAATATGCTCCAAAAATAATCCTCCTAGAAGATTCACCCTCACATGAGACCAACATGATCATACCCAAAAAGTGTGAAAGTCGTGTTGGTTCCTGGATAGGATTTTACACTCCATGAGATACCAATATGCCCATGATGGATATTAAGGATTGGTTAGTTCCAAATGTGAGCAATCTATGAGAAATTGGACCAACTATAGGGATAATATTACCCTCTTCTGCTTTTGGCTCTGCAAAACCAAGGCGGGTGCACCTGATCCAATAGTATTAATTCTGACTGATAGTTCTAACTCTGCCCCTTATTTCTTTATTGGATCTTTCAATAGATGAATACAGTGAGAAAGTACTAAACAACAACCTAGTGTTCATTGACTCTCCATCACTAGATAGGACAATACATAAATGTAAATAAAAGTAAAGACTGGTAATGATTTGAATGATTGGGATAATAAGGTTTGAATCACTCTTCTCAAAACAAAGATAGGAGAATACAAGCCAGTGCCTTATCTATTTTGCAAATTTCAAGGAAAAGGATGAATACAATAGTGTCTAAAATTGGTCTCTAGAGATAAATAAAAAATATCCCAACTCTTTCTTGCTTATGAAAATCCTTCAAATAAACTCCAAGAACACATATTCCACTTTGAGCAATATTTAATCTAACTCTAGGTTGGAACTCAAAGCACCAATACATTCATATAAACCTTATGCAAAGATTTAAAGATTCAAAGAATAGAGCAAAGGAGAGAAAAGATCTAAGATTTGTATTAAGTATAACCTTTCACCATGTGCATACTGTGTGTGTGAAAATTGTACCTGATCTATAAACACAACACTTCAGTAAAATATTAGAGGTTAGCTATAATCAAAATCGTGCAAAATTGAAATCTACTCTAACCAAGCGATTTACTGCCTTCTAGTAGGTGCGAGATTGATGTTCTCAGATTGTAATCGAGATCAGTGACCTAGACGACACCTAAATGAAGGATTTGAATGCAATTGATCTATTTCTTTTTTTATATTTTCTATGCAATCTGAATGATTAATCTGATATGAAATCTATGCTAGATGAAATTGATATGCTATGAATGCTATTGAAAATTGATATGCAATGCTAATCTAACAATGATATGCAATATGAATGCAAAAATAAGATTGATCTCACAAAGATGTCGATTCACAAGAGCTTTGATTCTTCAATTCCAATTCTCTAGCGTGATTGTGCAAAAATATGAGATGCTTGGATGCAAATTTGAGAGATGATTTGTGAAGAGCTAAAGCCTTAATTTATAGAAATCTAGGGCTTTAGAGGTGCATGGATAAAAGCCATAAATCACTCAAATAACTCAGGTTGATTTTTGAGTTATTTTTAAATAAAGGATAATTAACTCACAAAAATCATGCAAAAGCACAGTTCAACTTGAATTAGAAGTTTAGATCAACTTTAAAACTCGAAAAGATGTTGAGTTTCAAAAAGCTAACAACTTGCATTGATTTTCCAATTTTGAGTTTAACTGGTCCTTGAATGTGCACATGGATAATTATGATTTAATAAATAAATAAAGTGATTTATTCTCAACTTAACTGCTTTTTGAAATAAAATAATTAATTTATGGGTTAATTAACTATTTTACCAAACTTTTATTAAAAATTATATTATTAAATAATGACAACATGCTTTAATTAATTAAATAAGAATTTAATCAATTATTCATAGGAATTTTGATTTATTGTCAAAATTAAATAATATAATTAATAATAGATATAATTAAATTTAATTAAACAATTAAGTGGCAAATATTAAATCTAATTAATTAAATATGCAAAATATTTAATTAATCAAATTTTAGGATAAATGTGATTTATTGCCAAATAATTATAAAATTAAAGATAATTATGATGATTAGGAATATTACTAGGAATATTCCCTGATGTAGAATTTAAGATAATCAATTATGATTCGATGATGTTTAGATGTGCCTTAGATTAGGACTTTGATGTTGATTTCGTTCGAATTGAAGATGTAGGAGATTAATGAACTTATAGCCCATTTTTGGGGTATTACATTTTGCCCCTCTTTAAATTACTGTGTGAAGCGCAGTGGTTCAAAGATAGTCTGTGTTTGATAGAGATATGAAACTAATGTTTGAAATTGATAATTGATATGAGATAGAAGCTGATTGATATTGATTTGATATGGAGATAATAGGTCTTGAATGACCAAAGATAATGTTCACTATAATAGAAAATGAACCGAGGATTGCGAAAGAGTGTCAAAACACCTGATTCCAAACCTTAGGATTGCAAAGAAGTGAGTGACTGGTTCTAGACTCGATTGTCTTAGCAGAACTAGCAGGTATCACATCCAAACCCTTCATTTGTCGAAGAACCAAGGAAAGAACACTATGATCTGATGGTTGCAAAAACTGATACAGTTTACAAGATTAGGAGAATACCAGATTGATATGGATCTTGATGAATCTGATATGCCCCAAGTGATGATAGATTTGCCCCGAGCGATGAGGACTTTTGATGAATCAGTGACTAGACCTGATTGTTTTCTTGATCACTGATGAAAGATATTGATTTCCATAAAGATATGATTTCAAATTTGATTACAGACTTTGAATGATGTGCAATACCATGCCCCCTTCGGGATTAAAATTGAAATCTGACAAGAAAAGTCAGCGTTGATAGTTCAAAAGCATGTTAATTGATTTGAGAAGTGGTTAAACACGTCTGAGAATGCATTCTACATCATTTGGAGGTCCTGGAGACCGAATTTGACTAGGTTTGACCATGAGTTTGACCATGGTTGACCAAGTTAAAATTTTGATAGTTTGATGTAAGATAATTAGTTAAGTTGAAAAATGGATTTCTACTATGATTGAAGGTTGATTATGCAAGTAGTTGACAATATGAATGATCTCAAATTTGAATTTTGATCTCAAAAAAGGATTCTACTTGTTGTTTCGTTGGAGGAACCTTCGTGTGGGATTCAACTCTTGTTAGATTGGAAGAGGTGATTGAAGAATTGTTTAAGCATTGAAGTTCGTTTAGTCATTGTGAGATCATGCAAAGATGAAAAATGCAAAGAGACATGCAAAAGGAAATGCAACCTAAGACCTAGGACCTAGTCACTGATCATATGTCAATTTGTTATCATCATTGAACTTTTAGGTAACCAGATAAATCAATACAATGCCCACTAGCCATGAAACCATAGACATATGAATATCGATTTGTATGTGCAAGAATCAATACAACACCCACTGGTTATACAACCATGGACATATGAATATTGATTTATTTTTGGAATGTTGGATCAGATATAAGCACCAAGGCACAAACACCAAGATGACCTGAATATCATGTCCATTTTGATATAGCAATTTGTACAAGCATCAAAACATAAATGTTGTGATGACCTGAGTATGCCTTGCATTGCAAACACATCAAACAGTCAAGAGATCATTCTAAATCCAATGTGAATTACCCGTAGTGACCCTTTATCATTCACGTCCTTAGGCAAGATTGTGTTCCACAGTAGGAGAAAGAACTTACTCAAAAAGATAATAGTTAGATCAAACTTCCTTGAATTGTCTGGGTATCAATGGTCGAGGTACGCATGGCCATCCAATTCGAGATAGAGGCTCTTATAGTCGGACACCATTTCAATCCGGAATTTTCAAAGTTGTTGAATTTTCACATAAAAACAGAAGACAAAGAAAAGATTATGCCCCCAGTCATCACTCTCTAAATCCTATAAAGGACATCATCGAAGAGCTCGAAGGGACACAATATGCAAAAATCTCAATGCGAATCAGTAAGCATACAAGGAGATAAAAGCATGTAAAAGCATAGATCATTTTTCATTTTGATGTTTGATGTTTGATTGCGTTGTTGTAGATGCAAAATTCTTTCTGGAGACAAGACTGACTGACTCACTCACATGAAGCTTCAAAGGACTCTGACTAGATATGATCCGTCTAAGATACATGGGAGACCATAGGATATGACATTGATTGCCCCCAAGTTTGAACATTGATAGGATATAGACGCGCAAGCTGATTGGTGTACAGACCGACTTATTAAAAACTAGAAATGCAAAAACAAACCGAGAGATATGTACAAACTAAAGCAAGACTGAAAGCTAGGAAAGACCAAGATTGCACTGATAGATGGAGCATTTTGAACAAGTGGTGCCCGTTTGCCAGGTTTTCACCATCTTGGTAGAGATTCTATTTTTGCTACCAAGGCGCCTGTTTCCAAGTTTTCACCAAGGCACTTTTTCTTCTTTTTTTTTTTTTTTTTTTTGTATTCATTTTTTTCAATTTTTTTTGAATTTTTGATATTTTTTTTATTTTTTTGAATTTTTGATATTTTTTAATTTTTTTGTGTTTTTGATATTTTTTTATTTTTTTTGTGAATCATCAAGGCGCCAATTGCTAGGTTTTCACCAAGATGCTCATTTTTTTAAGGACTTTTTTCAATTTTTAAGATTTTTTCAGGACATTTACCAAGCACTGAATGCCTTAGGCATAGAATTTCTTCAAATGGAGAATGTTGATTGGTTCTTAGAGCTATTATCCTTTAGTTTTTGAGAGTTGATAGGCACTAGAGCCAAAAGTAGCAGTGATTACAAAGGGACCCAGCCAGTTGGGTTCAAACTTCCCCTTGCGTTCTTGATGGGATTGATTTTTAGGATTTTCTCTCAAGACTAGATCACCAATTTGGAATTCTCTGTGTCTAACTTTCTTGTTGTAGCCTCTAGACATTCTTTTCTGATACACTTTGAGATGATCATATGCTACTTGTTTGTGCTCATCTAGTAGTTCCAGTTCTTGCAACCTAGACACTCTGTAGTCTTCATCAGTGACAAGTCTATGCATTCTGATTCTTAGTGATGGGATTTCAACCTCAATAGGTAGTACCACTTCAGACCCATAAATTAAAGTAAAAGGTATAGCCCTAGTAGGTGTTCTAATAATTGTTCTGATACTGGTTCTGATACTTGTTCTGATACTGGTTCTGATATTGGTTCTGATACCTGTTATGATACTGGTTCTGATATTGGTTCTGATATTAGTTTTGATACTAGTTCTGATATTGGTTCTTTTATTGGTTCTAATATTGGTTTTGATATTGGTTCTGATACTGGCTCTAATATTGGTTTTGATACTTGTTCTGATACTTGGTATACTTGATAGCATCTTTTTCCATTGCAAACTCCCAAGCAAGATCATATCATGCAGTCCCAATGTCTGGCAAGGTGGAGAACAAGAGGGATTGGCAAGCTAGTGGAAGAGATGGAAGATAAGAGAATAAAGGATAATGAAGGGAAGAAATCCTCAAGGGAAAACTCCTCAAGAATACCCAAGCTAGGGAAAAATTGTCATGTAAAGTGCATTTAGACAAGTAATGAAAGGCTAGCATAGGATAAGTCACAAAAGCGTGATGCAAGAGTAGGAAAGGATGCAGTCCAAAAGAGTAGACATGTCAAGAGCCTTCATAGCACTATGTTTTACTCTTTCTTTTTTTTTTTTATTAGATCAAGACCAAAGGGGAAAATGATAGCGATAGGCAAAAATGAATAGAGGAAGATGGATATGAAGGCTAAACATGGAAGGAATGAAAGCAAGATCATCATAAGGTAGCTCACAAAATAGCCAAATGTTCGTGTATAGATCAACATTGTCAAGATCAAAGAGAGAAGACAGAATGGATGAAATATGTAGAAGAACTATGCATAATGCCTGATTGCCAAGTTTTCATCATGGTACTTATCCAAGGCACCACAAGGGAGTGGTTTTCACCATAGGATGAATTTATTTCTCTTTACTTTTGCTACCAAGGTGCCTATTTCCAGGTTTTCACCAAGGCACATTTTCAATTTATTTTATTTTTCATTTCTTTTTTGGAAGAAGGAAAATTTTTTAGATAATTCTCCTTGGAAGGATAAACCATGATATGCCAAGAATTCAAAATGACACGCTCAAAGATGCTGATAGGGAAAGGGAGATGGAAGAGAAAAATGGAGGATAAAGTTTTATGCAAAGCAAGTGAGGTTGGAAGATAGGAGGAATAGGCAAATGAGGAAAAAAGATAGAATGTAGAAGGATAATGCATGGAAGGATTGTAAAAGGGTAGGTGGAAAGGAAGGCAAGATCAGCATCAACACATACCTTGAAGGGTGGTGAGAGGATGGAGGAATCGTGAATGAAAGAATACGTGAAGGAATATGGCTAATGGATAGCAGAGGTTGTGGTTTAGGCACATGGAATGGAAGAATAGTTTTGGAAGGAGATGAAGTGGAAGTCTTTGGAAGCTTGAATGTCAACTTCACTTGTTGCTCAACACCAGACTCTTTCAAGAGAGACTTTGGAATCCATATAGCCGTAGGATTTTTATTTCCTTTTGATGATCTAGAGATAATATCTTCAATGATGGATTTTGGAACCCATACTTGTCTTGTAGTTTTTTTCTTAGCTATCTCTTTGGACTTTATGCTTCCATGTCTATTACAGGAGACATGGTGATCTTTTTTTGATGGATTATTGTATTGCTTCTTTTTCTTGTATTGAACATTCAAGTTACTTCCAAAAGACTTGGGACTTGTGGAAGAAGGAGGATATGACTGGTTTAGATGGGTGGGTGGATGAAAATGATTCAAGGGTATGCATCTATGTTGATCTTGAGGAAAGATGGGAGATGGAGGGATGTAAGGACCCAAGATGGATGGAAAATTAGGAGAGTTAGGAGGGGAAAGTGAAGGGACATAAGGACCCAATATGGAAGGAAGATGTGAAGTCCTTAGTAGTGGTGGAAGAGGTCCGAGGATGGAAGTGGAAGACATAAAAGGATAATCAATAAGTTCATCAGCATCTATATGACAACCAAAGATATCAGCATCTTTAGAGTGAGCATTAGAATTTTCAATAGAATCGTGGACATCTTGAATATGAGAACCTTCTTTGATAGAATTGTTCAAAGCTTGCAAAGACTTAGGAAGAGTAGAAAGTGGAAGTGAACATGGAGTGGTAGAACAAGAAGATGGAAGACTTTGATCTTGACAAGGATCTATGGATAGCACAAGCGCATAATTTTTCTTTTGATTTTCAATAGGCTCAACAGTGTAAGTAGTAGCTTGATCTTTCTTAGGAGAAGACTTAAGACATGGTGGAATGCATGAAAAAGGGTGTGCAGGATCAAAAGAACCTTGAAGTGGATAAGAGACATCATGAAAAGAATTGGATGACATGGATGGTTCTTGATCTTGATCTTTCTTTATGTTCTTTTCTTCATCAGTTTTAGAGTCTTCTTGACATGGAGCCACTTCTAAGGACAAGGAAGCATGTTGGGATTGTATGGATGACTTTGGAAGAGATGGTAGAGGACTAGCTGAAGTAGGGATTATAGCATATGAAGGCTTAGGCTCTTTAGGTTTATCATTATTGAAAGTATTTGCAGCCAAGTGAAGGTTAGCTTGAGATTCTTTAAGAGGTAGCCCTGGAGGATAACTATAGGGAACCGCATGAAAAGTATCAGGACTTGTGTCAAATGAAGGTTCTATGAAAGATTTGAAAGACTCGAAAGCTTTAGGAAATGTATGAGTATTGGAGGAAGTAGGGGATTGAAGGGAACCATCACAAGACAAAGGTCCAACATTAACATGATCTTGCTTGAGAGTTTAATCTTTATTTTCAGCCCGAGAGTTTTTAGAGGAGAGATCCTTATAGTATTGAAATTTCAAGCTAGCACGATGCATTTTATAGTCCTCAGTAGTAGTAGATGGATCATCATCAAGGTATTGTCCACAAAAGCCATCAAAATCTCTTTCAAAATCAGAATCATATGGATCACCATCACGATCTATCCAATGTGACAGCCCATTTGTAGTAAGTAGGAACACACGACGAGGACTCTTAGGAATAGAGGTGTCATAGGTATCATTACATTGTCTATCATCATAGTCATCATAGTCTCCAAAGCTTGATGTGTCACTCTCTATGGAAGAAGTATCATAAGGGTTGTCACGTTGCTCACATTTTGTCTAAGGGCATGGTGACATGTACAATTCTTTATCAAATGGAAAAGAGCCTAGAGTTTCCATGGAGAACTCTTTAGGTTCCTTTTCTTTATCAAGTTTGTCAAGCTGGACTTGCATAGCATGTATTTGTTTCATTATAGCGGCAATCAGAGCTTCTTCCTCATTGTTTACTAATTCTTTGAGACATGTGTATTGATTCTCAATAGCTACTGCTCTATTCTTGACACAGTGATTTGTTCAATAGATTCTGGAATTAGGCTGAAAACATTGGATATCTTGAAATTTGACAAATTCTGACAACTCTCTCAAATTTTTCCAAATGACACTCTGCAGACTCGTACGACACTAGGTAGTCTATGAAATGACAGTTACTAAACTCGTACGACAGTTGGGAAGCAATGAAATGACAGTTGACAAAACTCATACGATAGTTGCTAATAGGGTTTTGACTTTCTTGAATTTACTAGTTTGAAAACTCATATGACACTAGGTTCTCAATCATACGACAGATGGGAAATACTGAAATGACACTTGACAAAACTCGTATGACTTTTGACTTCCTGAAATGACTTTTGACTCCAGAAAGAATTTTACATCAAATTGTGCAAAACTTAAGGTTTTCAGCTTTGGATTGTTTGCAAATTGTACTCTCCAGATTTTGAAGGTTATACCAGATTTGATCATTTTTAATAGCCAAGTAGATAAACAAGCATGCAAAATAGCAATCAAGTGATTCCAAGCACATCTGAAAACAATGAACAAGGGAAAAAGCAACCTTGCGCATGAACAATCAAGTGACCAAATTGTGCTAATCCCTGAGAGTACTAATTATGTATGTTCTGAAATTTTTTGCAATAACACACACATATACCCTAGAAAATAAAAATTTGGCCTTGCTAGGGTTTTTAGTAATGGTTTGACTCTGCAACTTTTATGATCCAAAGGGGTGAACTCCAATCCCGGCGTACCAGGGTTTTGACACAGTCTGAGAACTTAATCTTCAGGAGCTGCTAGGGAGATCTGACAACCCAACAATGAACCATACCCATGGAGATTTCTTCCACAAGGACATTTATATAGCGACTGTCACTACCATGGCGAAAATGGCTATTACCGCTTGAGGTTCTGTCAACGCAGTTTGCCCTGTGAAGGGATTGTCCACTATGGTTAACCCTCTCTAAAGGTGACTCATAGATTTATACCACAAGGGGACTTGGCTCTAGATCCAAGGTTTTTGACACCTCTTCACTTTTAACCCAAACAAAGCAAGCATATTAATCTGACACGCTAAGACAAAGTTTTATTCCACCAAGGTCTGTGATATCAACTCCACGTGATCTATCAACCTCTCCAGGGAGAGAATGTATCAATCAATAAGAGAAGACACACTAACCAATTTTGATTCACCAAAGCTCATGATATCAACCCCACATGATCTATCAACCTCTCCAGAGAGAGAATGTGTCAATCAATAAGAGAAGACTCACTAACCAAGTTGAATGTGAAACGCACTAAGTATCCTCCTTACCTACAAGGATTCTGTCATCAAGGAAGGATTTTGCTAGGAATCCAATCTCTCAAGAATCATGAATAGTGTTCATAGGGCCTAATTACTATGTGAGCATAGATATATTCCCGAAAGCAAATCTACCAAAAATACTTAAAAAGTAGAAAGAGGAACACTTAACGCTTAAAGCGAATATGAGATGAGTCCACAAGGTGGAACACTTAACACCTCACACAAGCTGAAAATGAGTCCCCAACTTAGAAAACAAGTGAGTTCCTAAAAGCACAAAAGGGTTGCCAAGTGGAAGACTTAACACTTCTGTCCTGTTGACCCCTCCCCTTTATGGCGCTGAGATTGCAACCATGGGGCAAAAATGAGGGGTCGATGGATTAGCGAGTCCAATAACCCAAGATAGCAATCAAGATCAATCACAAGTATTCTAAGACTACTTAATGAATCTTTAAGGGTTCACAACCTAGTATCAATTATGCAAGTGTGTAGAAATAGATCAAAAGCATGAAAAGATGCACACAAGCTTGACACATAAGAGATTTATTTTAAGTCCCAAATCAAAATATTATTAGATAAAGGAGAATACCTGGGATCCTTGCAACACGCTTAGTAGATTTTACTTGATTTTTAGCAATTCTTGTTGAGCTTTTCCATGCAAGCAAGTGACGAAATCTCCAACAAGCAAACAAGAAAACAAGATATGCAAAATATATTCAACTTATGAAAACTCTAAAGTTAGATCTAAAAATCAATTGTTAGGAGCAATAATAACCAGAAATTAATCCAAATGACAACTCATATCATGCATTGAATCATATGAAAAATAAGTGCATACCCATCACAAAATTTTAATTTTTTTGCACTGCATTTGACCTAGTCAACAAGATCTAATTTTTTTGATATGATTTTGGCCACAAAAATAGAAATTCAGAATTCAGAAAAATTTTGAATTCAGAAAACCAGTTTTTGCAAATTGACTATTTGAGCTATTAAATTGCATCCAAATTTAAAACACAAATAATAGACCCCCTGTAGAATTTGAAGAGCATTCTGAAAATGTAAAAATTTCCAAAAAATATTATGATTTGCACCGAAAATTATTTTTTTATGAAAAATTTAAAAAAAATTATTAAAAATTTAAAAAATTTTAGAAAATTCTAAATTTTTTATCGAAGCTTTCCTGATATGTCACCAACTTGAAAAAAACATTTCAGATCAAAACTCCAAGCTGTTTGAGAGATAAAATTAAATCTTTGAAACTTTGGGGTTTTAGCTCCCCAAAAAATCAAAACCAGCATGCAAAGGTGGGTTGCCCCACGGTGGGCGCCAGAAATGTGTGTGTGAAAATTGTACCTGATCTATAAACACAACACTTCAGTAAAACATTAGAGGTTAGCTATAATCAAAATCGTGCAAAATTGAAATCTACTCTAACCAAGCGATTTACTGCCTTCTAGTAGGTGCGAGATTGATGTTCTCAGATTGTAATCAAGATCAGTGACCTAGACGACACCTAAATGAAGGATTTGAATGTAATTGATCTTTTTTTTTTTTAATATTTTCTATGCAATATGAATGATTAATCTGATATGAAATCTATGCTAGATGAAATTGATATGCTATGAATGCTATTGAAAATTGATATGCAATGCTAATCTAACAATGATATGCAATATGAATGCAAAAATAAGATTGATCTCACAAAGATGTCGATTCACAAGAGCTTTGATTCTTTAATTCCAATTCTCCAGCGTGATTGTGCAAAAATATGAGATGCTTGGATACAAATTTGAGAGATGATTTGTGAAGAGCTAAAGCCTTAATTTATAGAAATCTAGGGCTTTAGAGGTGCATGGATAAAAGCCATAAATCACTCAAATAACTCAGGTTGATTTTTGAGTTATTTTTAAATAAAGGATAATTAACTCACAAAAATCATGCAAAAGCACAGTTCAACTTGAATTAGAAGTTTAGATCAACTTTAAAACTCAAAAAGATGTTGAGTTTCAAAAAGCTAACAACTTGCATTGATTTTCCAATTTTGAGTTTAACTGGTCCTTGAATGTGCACATGGATAATTATGATTTAATAAATAAATAAAGTGATTTATTCTCAACTTAACTGCTTTTTGAAATAAAATAATTAATTTATGGGTTAATTAACTATTTTACCAAACTTTTATTAAAAATTATATTATTAAATAATGACAACATGCTTTAATTAATTAAATAAGAATTTAATCAATTATTCATAGGAATTTTGATTTATTGTCAAAATTAAATAATACAATTAATAATAGATATAATTAAATTTAATTAAACAATTAAGTGGCAAATATTAAATCTAATTAATTAAATATGCAAAATATTTAATTAATCAAATTTTAGGATAAATGTGATTTATTGCCAAATAATTATAAAATTAAAGATAATTATGATGATTAGGAATATTACTAGGAATATTCCCCGATGTAGAATTTAAGATAATCAATTATGATTCGATGATGTTTAGATGTGCCTTAGATTAGGACTTTGATGTCGATTTCGTTCGAATTGAAGATGTAGGAGATTAATGAACTTATAGCCCATTTTTGGGGTATTACACATACAGTATCCAGAATAGTAAGCTTGCAAGATAAGAACATCAATATGTACTTCTTCTCTATTGTTTGATAAAAATGGTATCAAAAATTACAATCCTTGACTGAAAAGCTAGGGTTTTAGAAATTCTATCTTTTTAACACCTGAACTCCAATCCCTTAGAATGATCATAAAAAATCCCTTTATACCAAGAGATGGAACAAGCAACCGATCATTCTAGGGCTACAAAAAACTAACCTAAAAACCTTTACAACAACCCCAAAGGGTTTACAATAACTACACTACTGAAACATATGAGATATCTGTAATTGAGCCGACATGATTTTATGTTTTCAATGCTATCTTGGCTCTTTTTCAAGAAATCTGATTTTATTATCTCACTATCAAACTGCAATGAATGCCCCTCTATAATTTTTCAACCATAAAATTCATTTGGTTTGGCATCATAGAAATAGAAATCAGATTCTAGCAGTAATATATGCCTTCTGTATCCTTCCCCAACTGCAATATGTACTGAAAAATTCAATTCCTGACCATTGCATCATTTTACATGACTCACTAGTTCAAAATCCCTAGCAAAACCCTACAAGATATTTGAATTTGAATAAAAATGGTAACTGGCTCAACCTTAAAATGTGACCGTTGATCTACTTTATTTTCGATAGATCAAGTGGCTTGTAGAATCCCATAACAGTCAACAAAAAACCTTTAAAAATTGCTATCCACATCACTAAATCCTCGACCAATGAAAATTGAGCACATCGGCAATGAATCGACACTTTGTACCCACTCCTTATAAGCCTTAGATCAAATGATCATCGCATGATCACATGGCCTAAAAAGATTCCACGTGATCATGTGACAACCATAGATCCTACCACACTGGCATTCTTTAGAATCTCTCGGGCCCACTGACGTGTCTACATACCTAAAATCCATGGCCAATCAAAAACTGACATCTCAAAAATACCTGGCATGATGGTCCCACAATTCTCAGCTGACCCTTAACCCCTTGACCATTTGGTGAACACACGACTGCAAGAAATTTCAAGTTGCTAGATATATTATTTAACCATGGTCAAGTCAAACGTTCAGCAAACAAAGCATTTCGCTGAATTGATGAGTCTCATGTTTAACCCTTGGTTATAATTGGTGAATGTACAAAAACCTTTGTCCACCATTTCACAAGAAAAATTAGAACTCCACCAAATACTTTGCAAATGAGAAAACACAGAAGACTTTATCAGTGCTGCCAAAAACTTGTCCGAACCGTCAAAAAACTTTGATAACCCTAGGCCTGCCTACAAACCACCACATGTCATCATACTATTTGGTATCTCCACCCAGTCACCTTTGACATAGGACCCACTACCCCTCGGCATCAAATCAGATGACGGGCGTAAGATTGCATAGCCTTAAAAGATTCTATGTGATGATACACCCACTGTCGATGAAGAATCTCACCCCTGTTCTAACAAACCTCTAACACAGAAAAGAATCAATGACTGGTCTTATAGCCTCATATGTCAAAAATAACCCTTAAGATCATACGCTGGTCATCAATTCTCTTCCATTGTTAGAACCACTGAACCTCTGAAATCATTAGCCCCACCGACAACATTCTAAGTCATTAATACATGGACCAATGAGAAAGTGCTGACTAAGCACACCCGACATGTGGACCCACTACATTGAAAAGCCTTTGCCATAAAATAGAATCAATGGCTGGTGCAACTTCACAACCCTTTAACACACTCCATAAAATCCTACACCTATCATTGGATCGAGATGGTGTCAGAAAGCTAGGCCCAGGAAAGGATAAAGGCCAAAAACTTTAGGAAATATTTAGCATTGAGACCTAGGAAAAATTACTGCCATCGGACTTTAGGAAAAAATAAAGATAGGTGCTTGGAGACTTAGGAAAATAAAGGCCACCAGGGTAATAAAAATTTTAAGCACATGCATTTATCAGATTTTTAGTGACCCAAAAAGTAACATGAAATTAGAACAAAGCATAGGGCACACTTAGGGTTTTCTTGCAAACGGCTAGAATTTTAAATTTTGCCTAGGGTTTTTTGCAGGGAAATGGGAAAAATAATTATAGAGGCCTAGAAAATATGATTCAACCATGGAATTTTTCACTTGTGATAATAGTGGCTCATGCTCAGGGACATGTATCTCCTATAGATACAATGAGAAGCTAGAATCTCCTTGTACAGTAGACCAAAACCAAAAATTTTGACAAAAATAGGGAACTGCACACAAAAACCTAAACAAAACCTATACAAAAACTACCAAAACTCTTAGGAGAAATGGAATTTCAAAAATTGACTATGAACAGGAAGCTCCAGGAGCTCTCCTATCAAATTCTTCAGAATGTAAGAACCTACTCCCCATTTTTCTTCAATAATATATGGGTCTAACCATATGGGATCAAATTTCCCATGTTTCCCTTTGTCTTGCATTCTTACATTCCACATTAATACCATGTCTCCCTCTACAAAATTGCTCTAAGTAGTCCTTCTATCATAAAGGACATTGCACTGGGCCTACAACTTCTCATTCTTGATGTTTGCATCATTCCTTACCTCTTTTAGCTGAATCAAATCATTCATTCTAACTGTCATATCTTCTTCTACATCTTCATCATATTTTTGAATGAACTAGTACATCTGCAATAAGTTATTTTGAGGTAATATTGCATTTATTCCATACACTAAGTCCAAAGGGGCACACCCTATTGCTTTCTTTATTGTAACCCTATCAGCCCATAGGGCTTGTAGCAATTTGGAGTCCCAGACATTCTTGTTTTTGTCTAGGACTCTTTTCAAAATCTTAATTAAACTCTTATTGTTGGATTCTGCCTAGCCATTGCCTTGTGGATGATAAGTAGATGAATATGAAATTTTAATACCATTATGTCTGCAAAAATCAACAAACTCTTCTGACCTAAAACATAATGCATTCTCAACCACCATAGTTTCTGGGCAACCAAACCTTGTCAAGATATTCTACATCATAAAATCTGCTACTACTTTGCTAGTTGCTCTTCTTGTAGGGATTGTCTCAACCCACTTAGTGAAATAATCTATTGCCACTAAGATGTAGGAATGTCCACCACTAGATTTATTAGGGATTTCACCAATGAAATCCATACCCCACTTCTAAAAAGGGGCTTGAATAGAAATAGGTCTAAGAGGCAAATTCCCACTGAATTTTAGTTTTCCTGCAAACCTTTGGCAAGGATCACACTTGTTGAAAAAATGATGGGTATCCTTGAAAAGTGAAGGCCACCAAAAACCTACCTTGATGATCTTGTGGGCTGTAGTCTTAGCCATGTAATGTCCTCCACAAATTCCATTATGCATTTCTTCCATCAAAAGTTGGGCCTTATCGTGGTCTCCACATTTAAGCAAAACACCTTCATTACTCCTCCACCAAAGCTCACCATTTATAATTGCATATCTCAAAGAGTGGTGTTTAATAGTTATTTTATTATCATCCAATTTAGGGGGTAAGACCATCATTTGTAAATATTTGACAATATCCTTGTACCATTCACAACAATCCATGTTGCACACATAAGGTCTTTGATCCTCTTCTAGCATATTGATTTGGTTTGCATTTAGATTACTTTGGGCCATCAGCTTTGCTAGGCCTAAACCTCTAACCAACTTTGTAATGTGGATATCAATGTTAAATTCTTGAATTTTGTTAATCCACCTACATCTTCTTCCTGAAACCTCTTGTTGGACCAAAATGTCCTTGACTATAGCACTTGGAACATAGGCAACCACCGTGGCTCCTACCAAATAACATCTAAATGTTTTAATGGCCTTAACTAAGGCATAAGCTTATTTCTCAATGATATCATAATTTAATTATGCTGCTTGTAAAGTCTTGCTGAAAAAGGAAATAGGTTGTTCAAAACCTTTAGTATTCTTTTGTAATAACACTATAGCAATAGTATGAGTAGATGCAAAAGAGAAAATTTGCATTGGCTTGCTATAATTTAGTGTCTTCAAGACTGGGGCATGCTTAATGGCCCTCTTAATGTCATTGAAGGCTTGGACTGCTTCAGTATTCTATTCCATTTTTGCTCCTTTCTTTAACATCCTTGATATGGGAATACTGATTTCTGCAAAGTTTGTAATAAACCTTCTTAAAAAGTTGACCTATCCTAAAAGGACTGAACTCCCTTGATGTTCTTTGGTAAGGATAATTTTTCAATAGCCTCCACTCTTTCAGGATCTATCCTCACACCATCCTTTGAAACAATGTGCCCTAAAAGTTTTCCTTCTGTCACACCAAAGGCACACTTCTTTGGGTTCAAAGAAACCCCATATTCCAATGCTCTGATAAAATTTTTCTCAAGATGTTGACAATGTTGTTCTTATTTTGCTGAAAAGGCTGTCAAGTTATCCTGATATACCACCATAAATTTGTCAATGAAATATGCCAAGGCTACATCCATAGCCCTCTGAAAAGTGGCACCTACATTAGTCAACCCAAATGGCATTCTTACATAAACATATGTTCCCCATGGAGTTGTAAATGTAGTTTTAAATCATTCTATATCTTTGACCATAACCTGATTGTAACCAGAAAAGCCATCCATCATGGGCATCAATTTTGATCCAGTAACCTTTTGTAACATGTTTTCCATATTGGGTAATCCATAGTTATCTTTCAAAGAATTTATGTTAAGATTCCTAAAATCTACACATAATCTGATGTCACCATTCTTTTTTCTAACAGGCACTAAATTTGAAACCCAAGTAAAATGCCTAATTGGCTTGATTATTCCAGCATCCATCATCTTCTTGAGTTCACTCTACATTTTGGGTGCCAAGGTAGGGTTAACAGGTCTCAACTTTTTTCTAAAAGGATTTGTGCCTTCCTTGAGTGGAACCTCATGCTGAAAAAGGTCCTCTCTATAAGCTTTAAGGTCTTCATAATACCAGGCAAAAATGTGCCTAAATTTTTTGGGAAGATCAATCAAATTTTTTCTAGTTCTTGGGGAGAGAGACCTACCTATATAAACTTTCTTGGGAGCTATCCCTGTGCCCAATTTTATCTCTTCAAGCTCATTGATTTTATCAGTACTAGCAGAGAAGGCCTTGTCTTTATTGTCAAATGCCCTTTCAAGAGAAACTAGTCCTTTAGGAACCTTGTTTGATTTTAATTGCAAAACCTCTTTCCCAAAAATGACATCTTTTCCATTCACTATATTAACATAAGCACTGATATCCATTTCTTTATGACCAAAGTGAGATTCACATTGGAGAAACCTTAATATATCTTGGTCATCAGAAAAAACTTGCCAATTATCTAGATTGTCAGGGATGGAAGGTCTAGCTTGTACCTCTATATTAGAAACATCTACAAATGTAACATCTTTTGGTCTAAGGGATATATTAGCCAAAAAATCTACCATCCTATTTTGACTTCTTTCCATCCAACAAATATTAAAAGCACTAAATATTTCAATCTCATCCCATACTGCATTCCTATATTGTTTCAACTTCTGATTCTTTGAGGCATACTTTGATCTAATTTGGGATATGACTAACTCAGAGTCACCTATAAATTTCAAACACTTTATGCCATGCCTTGATACTAATCTTAGACCAATTAACAGAGCCTCATACTCTGCAACATTATTTGTGTATGAAAACAAAAAAGTAAATGAGAACTTGAAAGTTTTACCATTTGGAGATATGAGCAATATTCCAGCTCCAGATCCTTCTTTGCTATTTGCTCCATCAAAATACATGGTCCAGAGATTATCAAGGTCAATCCATCCTTCTTGGTTTTCTAATCTGTGGGGAGGCTCAACACCTTCCTCTACTTCCTTATCTTGAACCTTGAAAGCATTAATATCAGTATCAAGGAAACAATTCATGTTGTCCTATTCTTCTTCCTCAATCATGTGTGGAGTCCTTGACTCCCTAATGACTTTGATATTCTGTCCCTCAAAATTAAAAGTGGCAAATGATAAGTCACACTGTATGCTACCTCCCATAGAGGCACTCCATTTTCTTGACAATAACATTCCATACTGGGGAGGAATATCAACTACCAAGACACTCATGGTCAATTATTTGTTGGGGTATGCAGCCAATCTGTAAGGAAAAGCCTTAATAGTACCAACAACTGGTACTTCTCTTGAATCCATAGCTTGACACCTACCATGAGGTGTATCCACTTTTAACCCTAATGACTTCATAATCTCAGTAGGCATAACAGTATTTGATGCTCCCGAATCAATCATGCAATTCTTTAGCAACTTTCCATTTATTTGCAGAGTCAAGAAGAAAGGATCAAATAATCCTACTATAGTACTAACAAAATTTATGTCCAAATATATTTGAGGGATTTTAGAGACAATCTCCTCACTACAATTTTCATCTTCTTCATCCACAATTGCTACTTGTTTCTCAATTTTTTCTATTCTTTGAGAATTAGTTTGGTATCAGAGCACTAAGTTGCTACACTGGGGCCTAAAGAATTGGGCCCATGTACCTTAAAACTTGTACTACATCTTAGGAAAACTCAAAATAAAAAAAATCAAAACCATAAACTCATCATTCTTCTTAACTCATGGCAAGATGCCACCCGTAACCCGTGGTCGAAGAGGAGGTGCCCAAAATGCCCCTCCTAGATCTCAACATGAAATTTCTCATGAAGAAGAACAATACGAGGGACAAGGGGAACAATCTAACAATCAATCAGGAGGTTTTCAGGGAGCCCAAGTAGCATAATTACTACAACAAATCCTTTAGAGGTTAGAGGTAGGGTAGGATAGAGGCTAGCATGGGGAGAGTAGCACTCACAATGAGGAAAGAGAAAGAAGTCCTAGGAGGAGAGACCAGACATTGGAAGAGGATTCCCTACGGGCTTCTCATATGCAGGATCTCCTTAGAACCAAGACAAACCCATTTAAGGGAACACAAGGTGGAACTTCCACACAAACTTGGTTGCTAGAATTAGAAAGGCTTTTCTCCATGCACCCATACCACAGTAATACCAAAGCCCGGTTTGCAGTCATTCACCTTAGAGACTTTGCATCCACATGGTGGGAAACAAAAAGAGAGAAACTTCACTTAGACATCACCACCCTCTCTTGGGAACCATTCCTAGAACTTTTTCGAGCTAAATTTCTATCTGACCATTGGAGGCAGGAAAGAGCCGAAGAATTTCATACTCTAAGACAGCTTAATATGTCAGTGGATGACTATGAGAGGAAGTTCTTGGAACTCAAGCCATATTCAGGGTTTAAGGATGATGAACCTATGTTAACTCAACACTTTCTTAGAGGGCTCAACAGTTTCTTGGCCTGTAGTGTAAGAATGTTTGAACCTCAGACTATAAATGATGCAGTCATTAAGGCTCGTCTTGAAGAACAAAATATAGCCTTGGGGTTAGGAAGCTGAACCAGTGGCCAAGGTGGCAATACTTTCCAGGTTGGGTCAGGGAATCAATTTCAAGGCACACCTAAGAACTATCCACCTAAGGGGAATTAGAACTAATAGAAAAGGAAATTCGTCAGCAACAACAATAGCAACAATCAAAATGGAAACAAAAGTAAAAGTGGGGGTTCTTAATCTAATAATCCTCGCAACTGGCTACGTGAAAAATGATTCCCAAACCATCTACCAGCTTAGAGTATGCCTCAGAACTCTAGTCAGGGTAGCTACCAGCAATCTAGTGCACCTACTGCAGGGAGGAATTTTGTCAAAAACACTGGATGTTACTCTTGTGGGAAACATGGGCACATTGCAGTTAATTGCCCTTAGAAATCTTCTCCAGTAGTTAGTTTTAGACAGGCCACTTCTGAACCTACAGTAGGTAACTCAGGCAGATCTCATCAAGTGTTTTCTACTATAAACCAAGGTCAAGCCAATCATTAGGGGGTAGTCATTGAAACTCTAGGTTTGTTAAAGGGTATCTCTACCACCGTTTTGTTTGATTCAGGAGCAACAGATTCTTTTATTTCATCCTTTTTAGTAGAGCGATGTGGGCTGAAGGCAGTAAGGTAGGAAGATAGGTGGCAGGTTGAAGTAGCCTCCGGGGCAAGAGTAGTCTCTGACTCCTGCGTTCAAAGTTGTAGTTTGGAACTTGGACCTTTCTCTACCTTAGTGGATCTTAGAGTGATTCCTTTAGGATCATATGGAGTAGTGTTGGGCATGGATTGGTTGGATGCTCACAAAGCCACTTTGGATTGTCGAAAAAAAAGTGTTCAATGCACTGATGACTTAGGGAAACCTAAGAAGATTATTGGGGTTCAATCATCCATCTCTCTCCGCATGATTTCTGTGATGCAGCTTAAGAGGTGCATGCGCAAAGGATGCCAACTTTTTGCAGTCACAATGGAGGATTTAGATCAAGAAGAGAGTAGGGAGATATCATTAGATCACCCCTTTTACAGGAATACTTGGATGTTTTTTCAAAAGGAATTCCAGGGATGCCACCCAAGAGAGACATAGATTTCCGAATTGATTTGGTGCTGGGAGAAGAACCAATTTCCAAAGCTCGTACCGTATGACCACGCAAGAACTTGAGGAACTCAAGGTTCAGCTAGAAGAACTTTTAGAAAAAGGGTTTATAAGACCTAGTGTATCACCTTGGGGAGCGCCAGTGATATTTGTAAAGAAGAAAGATGGATCCCTCCAATTATGTATTGACTATCGTCAACTGAACAAGGTTACCATCAAAAATTGATATCCCCTACCTCGCATTGATGACCTATTTGATCAGATGAAGGGGGCATAAATATTCTCTAAAATAGATCTCAAGTCAGGCTATCATCAACTCAGGATTTAAGAAGCTGATATTCATCGAACAGCTTTTCACACCAGGTATGGCCATTATGAGTTCACTGTGGTACCTTTTGGGTTAACAAATGCTCCTTCTGTATTCATGAGCCTGATGAATGGAGTGTTTAGAACCTACTTGGACAAATTTGTGATAGTATTCTTAGATGATATCTTGGTTTACTCCAAAACTCTTGAAGAACACGAGGTTCATCTTCGGCAAGTATTGCAGTGCCTTAGGGAGAACCAACTGTATGCTAATGCTCAAAAGTGTGAATTCTTTCAGACTGAGGTTAAGTATCTTGGGCATGTCATATCAGGAAATGGCATTGCTGTTGACCCAGATAAGATTCAAGCTATAGTGGAGTAGCCAACTCCAACTAATGTTCCCGAGGTTCACAGTTTTATGGGATTAGCCAGGTATTACAGAAGGTTTGTCAAAGATTTTTCTCGGGTTTCTCACCCCATTACTTCACTTCAAAGGAAGGGTAAGAAGTTTGTTTGGTCAGAAAAATGTGAGGCCGCTTTCCAAACCTTGAAAGACAGATTAACTAGTGCCCCAATCTTGGTAGTTCCTGAACCATCCGAAAATTTTGTAGTATGCACAGATGCTTCTCTAGAAGGGATCGGGGTAGTTCTTATGAAAGAAGGAAAAGTCATGGCTTATGAGACAAGGAAACTCAAGGATCATGAGCTCAACTACCCCACCCATGACCTTAAACTAGCAGCAGTCGTACATGCCTTGGTGAAATGGAGACACTT
This sequence comes from Chamaecyparis obtusa, assembly GCA_027943335.1. Lineage (NCBI taxonomy): Eukaryota > Viridiplantae > Streptophyta > Pinopsida > Cupressales > Cupressaceae > Chamaecyparis > Chamaecyparis obtusa. The sequence continues at coordinate 259,501 of BSBK01002917.1, read as the reverse complement.
TCTATTGGGTCACAAGTTTGAACTCCAAATAGATCATAGAAGTCTTCAATACATCTTCTCCCAACCCAATCTCAATGCTAGGCAATGAAGGTGGATTGGAATGCATTACAGGTAGCAGACGGGCAGCTAGCTTTAGAGCCAGTACGCATTTTGGAGCAGCAGGCACTGACCCTCAGGGGTCGAACCATAGAGCAGGCAAGGGTCCAATGGGACCCCAATGATGAGTCTTCCACCACATGGGAAGATGCTTCTAGGCTTAGAGATGCCTATCCATATTTATTTGTAGGCTTGCAAGAGTAAGCCTAACTCTAGGGGGGGAGGATGTAATACCTCTCCTATGCTGATACTTGGACTTTCTGATTTGGACATTCTATTGTGATGGTTAGGACTATACATTTACATTTATGCTTTATGGATGATGTTATGTTTATCAAATGATTAATATGCTCATTTATGGTTATATCATTTATATGTTTATGAGATTTGAAAATCATCTATTTTTATATGTCTTATGGATCTAACCCAATGATTTAAATACTAACCATTATCATGATCTTCTATGTTGCATGGATATGTGACTGATGTGTTTTTATGACTCAGGACGAAGTCATAGTTACTCACTCAGTTGAGGTCCACACGATGTATCGATCCTAGTCATCTGCTTGCATATATTTGATTTGTATATCCATATGTATATGTATGTATCTCTTCTTGGTGATGCAGGATTGCAGGTACCGGGTATCGTCTCCACCTGGCTTCACAGGTCTGAGCGATCTCTCAAAATCCTCGATCATTGTTGTTGTTATGGAGATATCACCAGGTTCCACAGGAAGAAACCTCACCTTTGATCCTTTTACCCTTAGGTGGGAGGTGTCGAGTTAGTCCCTTGTGTGGAGGCATTATGCGATCTTGTAGTTGGTTGATTTGTGGATCTAGTAGCTAGTTCTTGTCTTCATGGCATGTTCAAAGTTGTAAGTAGATTTTTGATAGGTATGACTTAGTAATTTATCATTATTAAAAGTTACGTATATGCATACTAGTGTGAACGAGTTGGTATGTGATTTAAATCGTGAGATTTAATATCATTAATAATAAATAATATATTTTATAATAATGTTATTTTAATATTTAATATTAATAATAATGTGTATGATTTATGGTATATGTACCATAAGCATATGGGTGCACACATATGCCTATGAATACATATATTAATATATATTATTATATACTAAATTAATTATTTGTGTGGAAGAAATTATTCTTATGTTATTCTTATTAGTGGTAAATAGGATTGGTAAATTCTATTACCATGGCTAAGTAAGTTAGGAAATTAATATTTAAGAATATATTCTCTATTTTGTCATCCTTAAATTTAGGAGAGAAAAAAAAATAAAATTAAAACCTTATTAAATAAAATATGATTACCCCTTCACGGGAATGATTTTACAAACCATATTATTAACCATATTATTAACCATATTATTAACTATATTATTAACGGGTGAGAGGTTGGGATGGTTGCACAATTGGTTTACCCGTGCAACCACCACCTCCATTTTATTTACCGGAAGATTTCTTGTGTAAGGGAGGGGAGGAAAATATATATATATATATATATATAGAGATATATATTATGATTGCCAGAAAAAAATTTGGGGAGATCCAGAAAAGTTTGGCATTTGGATTTTGGCAAATAGAGGCTGGAGAGTTCATCCAGGAAGAGTTTGAGGCTTGCTGGAAAGAGACAAAGAGGAAGGATTCATCTTCATCAACCGGATTCCGCAGGACTCCAGGTTGGATTCCATCCTGAGAAATAGGTTTAATTTAATAGTATGAATGTGATTTTTAGATTGGTTGAAAGTTTCTGTATGTGTGTTATTATTGCAAAACATAGGTGTAATGTCGTATTATTATTGTATGGTGTAGGGTGAATATATTAATGTGTTCTGTAATAGTATATTATTGCAGACGGTTGATAGATTAATGTATTCTGCAATAACGTATTATCACAGAATGTTGAAGTATTAAATGTATTATTATAATATGTGAAACATCATTGCATTATTGGTAATAGTGTGTGTAGTATGATATTATTTTGTCAATCATCTGTACATTATACAAATGTTGTATTAGTGTAATACAAATGCTATATTATTATATTATTCCGTCATTTAATATTCTATCAATACAAACATTTTAACATTTTAATATGAATTCATTTGGTGACATTTATACAATATAAATATTATTTTGGTTTCTGAAATATATATGTAAAAATAAAACAAATGCTATATTAATATATTATTCCGTCATTTAATATTCTATCAATACAAACATTTTAACATTTTAATATGAATTCATTTGGTGATGTTTATACAATATAAATATTATTTTGGTTTCTGAAATATATATGTAAAAATAAAACAAATGCTATATTATTATATTATTCCGTCATTTAATATTCTATCAATACAAACATTTTAACATTTTAATATGAATTCATTTGGTGACGTTTATACAATATAAATATTATTTTGGTTTCTAAAATATATATGTTTCAATAAAACATTTGAGTTATGTTTTATTTTTATTTCTAAAAAAAATATAATAAAATAAAATGTCAATAACATTTAGTAAAATCATTTAAACTTTTAGTAAAATATAGGAGAAATTATAGGAGAATAATAAGGAGGAAATATAGGAGAAATTATAGGAAAATAATAAGGAGGAAATATAGGAGAAAAATAAGGAGAGATTGTAGGAGGAAAATAAAATAATGAAATACTAAATAGCCTATTTAAAAATGACTTTAAATCTATTTTGTTTTCTTTTATTATTTTGTGGTAGTTTGTTTTTACTGAATATTAAATTTGGAATATTGAAATTTCTATTAAATTTAGTTATTATTTAGTAGGAATTTCATAGTATAGTTAGTTTATAAATTTGTGATTTTTAGATTTTAGATTTTCATAAAACCAGACTTAGCCAAATTTCAAGATTAGTCAAATGTCAGGCCTAGACTGAAATCTAAGAAGCATTATTTTGGCGTATGGAAATTTTTGAAAACCTTAAATGTGTTTGGCAGAGGTTATATCCAGTGCATTTAGATGCCTTAATAGGGTTAGGATGTGTTTAGGAAGTAGTTTAGGGTTAGGGTTGTCTAAAGGATCAGGACATTCTAAATATCCTTAAACGTTCCTAATTTCCCTAAACATTCATAAACTATCCTATTAGTTTCTACTCTTTGATGTAGTCTTACAAATGTGTTTATGATATGTTTTACTATGTTTGTGATGTGATTGTGACATGTGGGTTAAGGGTAGGAAACCTAAGAACCCCTAAGTGAGTGGCTCTCAGTGCCGGGCCGGGGCCCTAAAGTGGCTAGACCAGGATAACCGACTGAAGAGTTATTTAACAAGTGAAAAATTAATTAAACTTATGGGAATGGGTTAAAACATTAAAAAGATTAAATGTGCCTCGCCCATGCCATTAGTTCTAGTAAAGGCTATGGATGGGAGTGGGAGAAGGTACCTATGCGTAGGTACAATCGAATGGCGCTTGTCTGTATGAAAGGCATTCGATTCCGCATGTGCCTACTTGGGGGCCGGGGCCCAGTGTGGCTAGTACCAGGACAACCCAAGGGGTGAGGGCTATGCGATGACACTCACTTAGGTTGTTGCTTAGGATTTTCTACCCAAACCTTAGAACCCTTGTGAAGTGAATCTCATTTGTGGAATTGTTATTCAACCCTTTGTAAAAACCCAGTAAGTTACTTCTTTGTGGAAGATGTCATGCCCCACAAGGGAACCAGGGAAGAGAACAAAGATTCTCTTAAAAAAAGAAAACCTAAGTAAAAATTTATGAAAAATTTTGAACTTTAAAAAGAATTATGTAATCAAAACTTAAACTTAGATTCCTTCCAAGGTTCCCTTTTCATTTAAATGCATGATTCATTCAAATCCATTAAGTAAACTAACAACAAGATTTAATTCTCAAAGCAAACAACATCATATCTTAAGAAATACAAAATATTTTCATTTCAACTTTCCATTTAGAAATCATCTATATTCCTAAGTATCCTTTATGAACAATGTAACTTTAAAATTTATCCAACTCATTTGATACATTAAAATATACTACATTTGGTTTTTCAATAGCTTCACTTAAACAACAATAATGAAAGCATGTTACATAATTTGGAATGTTACAAAATCCTTTTTCTTTCCAACATACATCTTAAACATAAAGTTCACATTTCCCTTTTCCCTTCTTCCTAAGTCTACCCATTCCAATTACATCATTTTGAAATACATTATTGATTACATTGCATTCAACTCCTCATAAGAGGTAGCAAGATTATGCATCATGAAATATAATCACAAGGCCTTCATTCTTCAAATCTGGTACATAAGCAAGCATGAATCTTCAAGCATGTATCTGCAAAAGATACCTCGATAAAAATGTTTACCACCCAACCACGTGGGTACCTATAAGGCCCACTCCCCTGTGCTAGGAGATAAACACCAAGGTCCACAAAGAAGGAATAGCTAGGCCAAACCTAGGGTTGGGTAATCTTTCCCAAAATAGCAAATGAAAAGAGAGTCAAAGTATAGATCTTTCCCAAAAGGTTCTAAGGCTTGGGTAGAAACTCTAAGCAACAACCTAAGTGAGTGTCATCGCATAGCCCTCACCCCTTGGGTTGTCCTGGTACTAGCCACTCTGGGCCCCATCCCCCAAGTAGGCACATGCGGGATCGAATGCCTTTCGTACAGACAAGTGCCATTCGATTGTACCTACGCATAGGTGCCTTCTCCCACTCCCATCCATAGCCTTTACTAGCACTAATGGCATGGGCGAGCCACATTTAATCTTTTTAATGTTTTACCCATTCCCATCAGTTTAATTAAATTTCCACTTGTTAAATAACTCTTCAGTCGGTTATCCTGGTTCTAGCCACTTTAGGGCCCCGAACCCGCACTGAGAGCCACTCACTAGGTGTCGTTAGGTTTTCTACCCTCAACCCATACATCACAATTACATCATACACATAGTAAAAGCATATTGCAAACACATATGAGAACTACTACCAAGAATTGAAAATAATAGGATAGTTATGTATGTTTAGAGAAATTAGGTATGTTAAGAATGTTTAGAATGTCTTGACTCTAAACCCTAAACTGCTCCTTACAAACATTATATCTCAATAAAGACATCTAAATGTACTGAAAATAATCTCCACTAAACAAGGAATGAACAATCTTCAGGTTTAAACAAAATTTCTTTCTAAACCTAAAACCTGGCTAATCCTGAAAATTGACTAAGTCTGATTTAATTAAAAATCTGAAATTTAAAAGTTACAACTTAACTCCTAGGAACCTGAAACCTATTCCAATGGATTCAAAGGGTACCTAATCCCTTTATACAAGTATAACTTAAAGTATAAGAAATTAAAGTACGTAAACTTATACTTTAATTGTATAAAGTCTGAATCCTATTTTCCTTGGTTAGCACACTACCGACCTAGCTCGGTTAACACACTACCGACCTAGCTCGGTTAACACCTTACCGACCTAACTCGGTTCACACATTACCGACCTAACTCGGTTAACACATTACCGACCTAACTCGGTTCACACATTACCGACCTAACTCGGTTCACACATTACCGACCTAACTCGGTTCACACATTACTGACCTAACTCGGTTCACACATTACCGACCTAACTCAGTTCACACATTACCAACCTAACTCAGTTAACACATTACCAACCTAACTCGGTTCACACATTACTGACCTAACTCGGTTCACACATTACCGACCTAACTCGGTTAACACATTGAGCCGACTGGAACTGCAGAGAAGGACTGTCAACTTTGCCTTGCGGGTAAAACTGGGCGTTATGGGGACTAAGGTTGCCTAATATGAGCACGACCCATTTGAGATATCCCAGTTTCCCTTCAGAAACGGCCCATCAATCCTCCCTATCTATCTAACAAATATATTCTAGATCTGGGAAAAGAAAGGTGGCACATAGACATGAAACAGTAAGGTTGCAACAAAAGTTCTAAAATCTGGAAGCATTCATAATACATCCAGTGACAGTAAAATGCACTACCCTACTAGATCAAAACCACTTCTACCCTCCCAGGGAGGTTTCACCATAGTGAACATACAAACATTCGTAAAATAACTTTCCACAAACACATTTCAAATACATAGAAAATAAAACATATATATATATTTTGCAACCATAGCACAATATACAGAAACTTTTCTAGAAATCTATATTTTACTTTCATTCTACAAGATAAATCTACTTCTCAGGATGGATTCCAACCTGGAGTCCTGCGAAGACCAGTTGGAGAAGAAGGAAGATCAAACCCTCTCCAATGTTTCCAACACTCCTTTGAATCCCTTTGCTCGCAATCTTCCAGCCTCTACCCGTAACAATCCAAATGCCAAACTCACAGGATAAATTTTCTACAATAATAATACTAATCCTCTTCTCCCAACTCCTTTTACACAGGAAATCTTTCTTATAAATAGGATGGAGGAGGAGGTTGCACAGGTAATCCAACCGGTGCAACCATCTCAACTATCCATCCGTTAATGAGATGGTTTTGAAAACTCATTCCCGTAAAGGAATAAATAAATTATAATCTAAGTCCTTAAATTTAAGGATATTAAAATAAATATTATAATCTTAAAACAATTTATTAAATTATTTAACTATGGTAATAGGATAATCCTATTTACCATACCGCTAATTGATCTAATTATTTATTAATATAATAAATGATTACATGGTAATAATTATATATAAATATATGTATGCATATGCATATGTGTGCACCCATATGCCTATGTGTACATATATTATTATTATTATTATAAATATTATTACAAGCACAATATTATTATTATAAAACATATTATTATTTTTATTGCTATAGACTCTTTGTCATTATTAGTATTATAAAATAATACCATAAATAAGGTACATTATTATTAATGTTAAACATTAGAATAACATTATTATAAACTATATTGTTTATTCATACCTTAATCCCCATTCTAAAATATATATGCATATATTAAGTAGCCACTAACATAGGTTAGAATTTTACCACTATTATTATTTAAAACCTTTTATTATTAATATTTCCTTAGACATTAAAATACCATAAAATTAATCCTTATCATGGGTATTAAAACCACATGATTTAATTGCACTCAAAATCGCTCCTAATGAGATACGCTACTAAATCATACCCTCAAATGAACAATAATCTACATCCATGATCTACTAACAGAATTGAACATATCACGAAGGCAAGAACTAGCTACAAGATCCACAATTCCATCAATTACAAAACCACATAAGACATTTACACAAGGGACTCACTTGACACTTCCCACCTAAGGATAAAAGGATCAAAGGTGAAGTTTCTTCCTGTGGACCTGGTGATACCTCTGTAACAACAACAACAATTGAGGATTTTGAGGGATCGCTCAGACCTGTGAAGCCAGGTGGAGACGACACCCGGTACCTGCAATCCTGCATCACCAAGAAGAGATACATATATATACATATGGAGATACAAATCAGATATATGCAAGCAGATGACCAGGATCGATACATCGTGTGGACCTCAACTAAGTGAGTAACTACGACTTCATCCTGGAGTCATAAAAAACACATCAGACACCTCCATGAAACATAAAACATCATGATAGTGGTTAGATTCAAATAATTGGGTTAGATCCATATAAAAATAGATAATTTTCTAATCTCATAAACATGTAATTACTAACCATAAATGAGCATATTCATCATGTCATCATCCACAAAACATAAATGTAAATGTATAGTCTTGACCATAATAATAATAAAATGTCCAAATCAGAAAAGTCTAAGTATCACCATAGGAGAGGTATTACATCCTCCCCCCCTAGAGTTAGGCTTAGTCCTGGAAGCCTACAAACAAATATGGATAAGTGTCTCTAAGTCTATCAGCATCTTCCCATGTGGCGGAAGATTCATCATTGGGGTCCCATTGGACCCTTGCCTACTCTATGGTGTGACCCCTGAGGGTCAGTGTCCGCTGCTCCAAAATGCGTACCGGTTCTAAAGCCAGCTGCCTGTCTGCTACCTGTAAAGTATTCCAATCCAACACATGAGTCACATCAGGAATATACTTCCTAAGTACTGAAACATGAAACACATCATGAATATGAGCAAGGCTGGGCGGCAAGGCAAGCCGATAAGCTACTGGTCCTATCCTCTCCAGGACCTCAAAAGGGCCAACAAATCGGGGTGCCAAATTAGAGCCTTTTCCATAATGGATTGGACTCTTTCATGGTCGCACCCTCAAAAAGACTCTATCACCAAGAGAGAAGTGAATATCAGTCCTGTGAGCATCAGCATACTTCTTCTGCCGATCCTAGGCTGTCAAAATATGCTCTCTGATGCGCTTGACCTGTTGTTCCATATCCTGTATCATCTCAGGGCCTAGAAGTACCCTGTCCTCCAATCTGTCCCAACTTAAAGGAGTGCGGCATGGATAACCATATAAAGCCTGAAAAGGGGACATGCCTAAGGAACTGTGATAACCATTATTATAAGAAAACTCTACCAAATATAGATACTCTTCCCAGTGGGTCTGTCTATCCATAACATACATTCTGAGCATGTCCTCAAGAATCTGATTGACTCACTCCGTCTGCCCATCTGTCTCGGGATGATAAGCAGAACTGAAGTTGAGCTGAGTCCCTAAAGTATGCTGAAGTGAAGTCCAAAGAGCTGATGTAAATACTGGATCATGATCAAATATGATTCTCCTGGGAATTTTGTGGAGTCTTACAATATCCTTCATGAACACTCTGGCAACAGAAGCTGCTGAGTACGAGGACTGCATAGGAGAAAAATGGGCTACCTTGGTGAGTCTGTCAACTGTTACCATGATAGCGTCATGTCTCCTAGGAGTAACTCGAAGTCCTATAATAAAATCCATGGAAATAATGTCCCATTTCCATTCTGGCACTAGGTGAGGTTGCAATAGACCAGCAGGGTGTTGATGTTCTGCTTTTACTCTCTGACATTCCAAACATCTAGCCACATAGTCTGCAATATCTCTCTTCATTCCCGACCAATAGTACAACTGACGTAAGTTTGCATACATTTTCTTCACCCCAGGATGTGCCAAATAAGGAGCCTTGTGGCTTTTCCAGAGGTTAAGTGCACGAAGGTCTCCTTCCATGAGCACATAGATTCTATTTTGTTGTCGCAGCAACCCAAGGGTGTCTAGGGAATATCCTGAGAAGCGACCTTCCAAAGGTCTTCCTGACTCTATTTCTATCTTAACCTCCTGAAACCAAGAGTCAGAAGTGAGAGCTTCCCTGATTCTTTTCTCCAAATCTGTGCTAAGGGCTATTGCTGATAAAACATGTCTACACCTACTTAAAGCATCTGCCACCACATTTGTCTTTCCTTAGATGTATTTCACCTCAAAATCATATTCACAAAGGAATTCCATCCACCTACGTTTTCTGGCATTTAGCTTGGGTTGAGAGAATATGTACTGAAGGCTCCGATGATTTGTTTGGAGTTCAAACTTGTGACCCAACAGAAAGTGTCTCCACTTTACTAAGGCATGAACTACTGCTGCAAGTTCTAGGTCATGGGTGGGGTAGTTGAGCTCATGATCTTTAAGCTTCCTTGACTCATAAGCCACAACTTGTCCTTCTTGCATAAGAACTACCCCAATCCCTTCTAGTAAGGCATCTGTGCAAACTATGAATTTTGCTGATGGTTCAGGAACCACCAAGATTGGAGCACTAGTTAATCTTTCCTTCAAACATTGGAAAGCGGCCTCACATTTTTTCTGACCAAACAAACTTTTTTCCTTTCCTTTGCAAGGAAGTAATGGGATGTGTTATTCGAGAGAAATCTCTGACAAATCTTCTTTAATACCTAGCTAGTCCCATAAAGCTGTGAACTTCAGGGACATTAGTCAGAGTTGGCCACTCCACTATGGCTTGAATTTTGGCTGGATCAACAACGATGCCATTCCCTGATATGACATGCCCTAGATACTTAACTTTTGTCTGAAAGAATTCACACTTTTCTGCATTGGCATAAAGTTGATTTTCCCTAAGGCACTGCAATACTTGGTGAAGATGAACCTCATGTTCTTCAAGAGTTTTAGAGAACACTAAGATATCATCTAGGAATACTATTACAAATTTATCCAAGTAGGTTTTGAAAACTCCATTCATTAGGCTCATGAATACAGAAGGGGCATTCGTTAGCCCAAATGGTACCACGGTGAACTCATAGTGACCATATCTGGTACGGAATGTTGTTTGATGAATATCGGCTTCCTGAATTCTAAGTTGATGATATCCTGATTTGAGGTCAATTTTTGAAAATATTTTTGTACCTTTCATTTGATCAAATCGATTGTCGATTCAGGGTAAAGGATACCGATTCTTGATCGTGACTTTTTTGAGTTGACGATAATCAATGCACAACCGAGGAGATCCATCTTTCTTCTTCACAAATATTACTGGTGCACCCCATGGTGATACACTAGGCCTGATAAATCCTTTTTCCAAGAGCCCTTCCAGTTGCACCTTGAGTTCCTCAAGTTCCTGTGTGGTCATACGGTACGGAGCTTTGGAGATTGGTTCTGCTCCTGGAACCAACTCAATTCGGAAGTCTATGTCCCTTTTGGGAGGCATTCCTAGAATTTCTTTGGGAAAAACATCCAAGTACTCTTGTAATAGGGGATGATCTAGTGATACCTCCCCACTTTCTCCTTGGTCCAAGTCCTCTACTGATACTGCAAATAATTGGCATCCTTTGCGCATGCACCTCTTGAGCTGCATTGCAGAAATCATGCGGAGAGAGATGGGTCATTGCACCCCAACAATCTTCTTAGGTTCTCCTAAGTCATCTAAGCATTGAACGCTTTTTTTTCTACAATCCAAAGTGGCTTTGTGAGCATCCAACCAATCCATACCTAAAACTACTCCATATGAGCCTAGAGGGATTACTCGAAGATTTACTAAGGTGGAAAATGGTCCAAGTTCTAACTTGCAGCTATGGACACAAGAGTCAGAAGTTATCCTTGCCTCGGAGGCTAGTTCGACCTGCCACCTATCTTCCTGCCTTACTGCCTTTAGCCCACATTGCTCTACTAAAGAGGGTGAAATGAAAGAATCTGTTGCTCCTGAATCAAATAATATGGTGGTAGAGATAGCCCTTAACAAACCTGGGGTTTCGATGACTGTTCCCTGATGATTGGCTTGTCCATGGTCTAAAGTGGCAAATACTCAGTGAGTTCTTCCTGCATTGCCTACTATTGGTTCTGAAGAGGCCTGCCTATAGCTAGCTGCTGGAGTAGCTTTCTGAGGGCAATTAACTACAATGTGCCCATGTTGGCCACAAGAGTAACATCCATTGTTCTTGACAAAATTCCTTCCTGCAGAAGGTGCGCTAGACTGCTGATAGCTACCCCGACTAGAATTCTGAGGCATACTCTACGCTGGTTGAGGGTTTGGGTATTGCTTTGCACGCTGCCAGTTGTGAGAATTGTTGGATTGAGAACCCCCACTTTTATTATTGTTTCCATTGTAATTGTTGTTGTTGCTATTGTTGAAAAACTTCCTTTTCTAGTGGTTCTGACTTCCTTTAGGAGGATAGTTTTTAGGTCCAGGTGCACCTTGAGATTGATTTCCTTTGAAACTTGACCCGGCTTGGAAGGCATTACCCGCTTGGCCACTTGCTCGACCTCCTAACCCCAAGGCTAAATTTTGTTCCTCAAGGCGAGCTTTGATGACTGCATCATTAACTGTCTGACGTTCAAACACTCGTACACTACCGGCCAAACGACCATTGAGTCCTCTAAGGAAGTGTTGAGTCAACATGGGTTCATCATCCTTATATCCTGAATATGGCTTGAGTTCCAAGAACTTTCTCTCATAGTCATCAACTGACATAGTTAACTACCTTAGGTTGTGAAACTCCTCAGCTCTTTTGCGTCTCCAGTGGTCAGAGAGAAATTTGGCTTGAAAGAGTTCTAGGAATAGTTCCCATGAAAGAGTGGTAATATCTATGTGAAGTTTCTCTCTCTCTGTTTCCCACCAAGTGGATACAAAGTCTCTAAGGTGAATGACTGCAAACCGAGCCTTAGTATTGCTGCTATAAGAGTGCATGGAGAAAAGCCTTTCTAGTTCTAGCAACCAAGTTTGTGCAGTAGATCCACCTTAAGTTCCCTTAAATGGGTTAGTCTTAGTCCTAAGGAGGTCTCGCATGTGAGAAGCACACAAAGCATCTTCTTCTATTTCCTGATCCCTCCTCCTAGGACTCCTTTCCCTCTCCTCATGGTGAGTGTTATTCTCCACATGGTGGCCTCTATCCTGCCCTGCCTCTAACCTTTGAAGAATCTGTTGTAATAATTCTGTTACTTGAGCCCCTTGAAAACCTCCTGATTGATTATTAGATTGATCTCCTGTTCCCTCATATTGTTCTTCTTCTTGAGAACTTTCATGTTGAGATCTAGGAGGGGTGTTTTGGGCACCTCCTCTTCTACCACGGGTTACAGGAGGCATCCTGCCATGAGTAAGAAGAAGGATAAGTTTATGGGTCCTAGTTTGATTTTAGTTTTAAGTTTTCCTAAGATGAATACTAAGTTTCAAGAAGCATGGGTCAAATTCCCTTGGCCCCAGTGTAGCAACTTAGTGCTCTGATACCAAAGATGTCATGCCCCGCAAGGGAACCAGGGAAGAGAACAAAGATTCTCTTAACAAAAGAAAACCTAAGTAAAAATTTATGAAAAATTTTGAACTTTAAAAAGAATTATGTAATCAAAACTTAAACTTAGATTCCTTCCAAGGTTCCCTTTTCATTTAAATGCATGATTCATTCAAATCCATTAAGTAAACTAACAACAAGATTTAATTCTCAAAGCAAACTGCATCATATCTTAAGAAATACAAAATATTTTCATTTCAACTTTCCATTTAGAAATCATCTATATTCCTAAGTATCCTTTATGAACAATGTAACTTATAAAATTTATCCAACTCATTTGATACATTAAAATATACTACATTTGGTTTTTCAATAGCTTCACTTAAACAACAATAATGAAAGCATGTTACATAATTTGGAATGTTACAAAATCCTTTTTCTTTCCAACATACATCTTAAACATAAAGTTCACATTTCCCTTTTCCCTTCTTCCTAAGTCTACCCATTCCAATTACATAATTTTGAAATACATTATTGATTACATTGCATTCAACTCCTCATAAGAGGTAGCAAGATTATGCATCATGAAATATAATCACAAGGCCTTCATTCTTCAAATCTGGTACATAAGCAAGCATGAATCTTCAAGCATGTATCTGCAAAAGATACCTCGATAAAAATGTTTACCACCCAAACACATGGGTACCTATAAGGCCCACTCCCCCGTGCTAGGAGATAAACACCAAGGTCCACAAAGAAGGAATAGCTAGGCCAAACCTAGGGTTGGGTAATCTTTCCCAAAATAGCAAATGAAAAGAGAGTCAAAGTATAGATCTTTCCCAAAAGGTTCTAAGGCTTGGGTAGAAACTCTAAGAAACAACCTAAGTGAGTGTCATCGCATAGCCCTCACCCCTTGGGTTGTCCTGGTACTAGCCAGTCTGGGCCCCGGCCCCCAAGTAGGCACATGCGGGATCGAATGCCTTTCATACAGACAAGTGCCATTCGATCGTACCTACGCATAGGTACCTTCTCCCACTCCCATCCATAGCCTTTACTAGCACTAATGGCATGGGCGAGGCACATTTAATCTTTTTAATGTTTTAAACCAGTCCCATCAGTTTAATTAAATTTCCACTTGTTAAATAACTCTTCAGTCGGTTATCCTGGTTCTAGCCACTTTAGGGCCCCGGCCCCGCACTGAGAGCCACTCACTAGGTGTCATTAGGTTTTCTACCCTCAACCCATACATCACAATTACATCATACACATAGTAAAAGCATATTGCAAACACATATGAGAACTACTACCAAGAATTGAAAATAATAGGATAGTTATGTATGTTTAGAGAAATTAGGTATGTTAAGAATGTTTAGAATGTCTTGACTCTAAACCCTAAACTACTCCTTACAAACATTCTATCTCAATAAAGACATCTAAATGTACTGAAAATAATCTCCACTAAACAAGGAATGAACAATCTTCAGGTTTAAACAAAATTTCTTTCTAAACCTAAAACCTGGCTAATCCTGAAAATTGACTAAGTCTGATTTAATTAAAAATCTGAAATTTAAAAGTTACAACTTAACTCCTAGGAACCTGAAACCTATTCCAATGGATTCAAAGGGTACCTAATCCCTTTATATAAGTATAACTTAAAGTATAAGAAATTAAAGTACGTAAACTTATACTTTAATTGTATAAAGTCTGAATCCTATTTTCCTCGGTTAGCACACTACCGACCTAGCTCGGTTAACACACTACTGACCTAGCTCGGTTAACACCTTACCGACCTAACTCGGTTCACACATTACCGACCTAACTCGGTTAACACATTACCGACCTAACTCGGTTCACACATTACCGACCTAACTCGGTTCACACATTACCGACCTAACTCGGTTCACACATTACTGACCTAACTCGGTTCACACATTACCGACCTAACTCGGTTAACACATTACCGACCTAACTCGGTTAACACATTACCGACCTAAGTCAGTTCAGACATTACCGACCTAACTCGGTTCACACATTACCAACCTAACTTGGTTAACACGTTGAGCCGACTGGAACTGCAGAGAACGACTGTCAACTTTTGCTTGCGGGTAAAACTGGTCGTTATGGGGACTAAGGTTGCCTAATATGAGCACGACCCATTTGAGATATCCCAGTTTCCCTTCAGAAATGGCCCATCAATCCTCCCTATCTATCTAACAAATATATTCTAGATCTGGGAAAAGAAAGGTGGCACATAGACATGAAACAGTAAGGTTGCAACAAAAGTTCTAAAATCTGGAAGCATTCATAATACATCCAGTGACAGTAAAATACACTACCCTACCAGATCAAAACCACTTCTACCCTCCCAGAGAGGTTTCACCACAGTGAACATACAAACATTCATAAAATAACTTTCCACAAACACATTTCAAATACATAGAAAATAAAACATATATATATATTTTGCAACCATAGCACAATATACAGAAACTTTTCCAGAAATCTAGATTTTACTTTCATTCTACAAGATAAATCTACTTCTCAGGATGGATTCCAACCTGGAGTCCTGCGAAGACCAGTTGGAGAAGAAGGAAGATCAAACCCTCTCCAATGTTTCCAACACTCCTTTGAATCCCTTTGCTCGCAATCTTCCAGCCTCTACCCATAACAATCCAAATGCCAAACTCACAGGATAAATTTTCTACAATAATAATACTAATCCTCTTCTCCCAACTCCTTTTACACAGGAAATCTTTCCTGTAAATAGGATGGAGGAGGAGGTTGCACAGGTAATCCAACTGGTGCAACCATCTCAACTATCCATCCGTTAATGAGATGGTTTTGAAAACTCATTCCCGTAAAGGAATAAATAAACTATAATCTAAGTCCTTAAATTTAAGGATATTAAAATAAATATTATAATCTTAAAACAATTTATTAAATTATTTAACTATGGTAATAGGATAATCCTATTTACCATACCGCTAATTGATCTAATTATTTATTAATATAATAAATGATTACATGGTAATAATTATATATAAATATATGTATGCATATGCATATGTGTGCACCCATATGCCTATGTGTACATATATTATTATTATTATAAATATTATTACAAGCACAATATTATTATTATAAAACATATTATTATTTTTATTGCTATAGACTCTTTGTCATTATTAGTATTATAAAATAATACCATAAATAAGGTACATTATTATTAATGTTAAACATTAGAATAACATTATTATAAACTATATTGTTTATTCATACCTTAATCCCCATTCTAAAATATATATGCATATATTAAGTAGCCACTAACATAGGTTAGAATTTTACCACTATTATTATTTAAAACCTTTTATTATTAATATTTCCTTAGACATTAAAATACCATAAAATTAATCCTTATCATGGGTATTAAAACCACATGATTTAATTGCACTCAAAATCGCTCCTAATGAGATACGCTACTAAATCATACCCTCAAATGAACAATAATCTACATCCATGATCTACTAACAGAATTGAACATATCACGAAGGCAAGAACTAGCTACAAGATCCACAATTACATCAATTACAAAACCACATAAGACATTTACACAAGGGACTCACTTGACACTTCCCACCTAAGGATCAAAGGTGAAGTTTCTTCCTGTGGACCTGGTGATACCTCCGTAACAACAACAACGATCGAGGATTTTGAGGGATCGCTCAGACCTATGAAGCCAGGTGGAGACGACACCCGGTACCTGCAATCCTGCATCACCAAGAAGAGATACATATATATACATATGGAGATACAAATCAGATATATGCAAGCAGATGACCAGGATCGATACATCGTGTGGACCTCAACTAAGTGAGTAACTAGGACTTCATCCTGGAGTCATGAAAAACACATCAGACACCTCCATGAAACATAAAACATCATGATAGTGGTTAGATTCAAATAATTGGGTTAGATCCATATAAAAATAGATAATTTTCTAATCTCATAAACATGTAATTACTAACCATAAATGAGCATATTCATCATGTCATCATCCACAAAACATAAATGTAAATGTATAGTCTTGAGCATAATAATAATAAAATGTCCAAATCAGAAAAGTCTAAGTATCACCATAAGAGAGGTAGTACAATCTTCTTCATCCACAATTGCTACTTGTTTCTCAGTTTTTTCTATTCTTTGAGAATTAGTATGTACTACACTTTTTACCCATTTCAAGGCATTTTTCTTATGTTCTTATATTCTCATCATTTCTAATAATGGAACTTTGACAGTGATTTGAGATAATAATTTACTCCTATCAACTGGAACATACTTTAAATCTGGTCCATCTGGTTTTGAACCTCCAGTCTCTTTATCAGCTTCTTGGGTGGATGTATCTGCAGGTTTGTCAGTTTGGGCCTTGTTTTTCTTTTGCAAAACTAGTACAACCTCAGTAGTAGGCTTAGGTTTTACCTTATAAATAATATTGGGCTTGGCAACTTTCTTTACCTTGACTTTATCAACAGGGTTAGCATCCTTAGTCTTTTCTTGTGAAGTTTTTACATTCTTATCTGTCTTCTTGATAAAAATACCAGCTGGCTTGGGACTTGCATCACCAACAACTCTATTCCTCAAGTTTTAATTTTCCTTTGCCTGAGTAACCAAATTGGCTATTATCAAGGCAATCTCTTCATCAGAAGGTCTTCTCAAAGTAGTTGTTTGTTCATTCTTTTGAACATTACATTGGATGTTGTCAGGCTCACTATCTTCATCATCTGAAAAAACTTGTTGATGATAGGACTCATTTCTAGTTTGGGAATATGATGCATCCTAATTTTCATCCTCTTCAGTAGAATCTACCTCACTCAAAACATGAGAAGAGAACATCCCACATCCCTAGTCATCATAAGGCTATTCCTCATTGTACTCTTGCTCCTCTTGAGGAGAGACATTTTGGGATATGGCACAATAATCAGGATCATGCGGTGATTGACAAGCAACACACCATGGGACTTATTCCACCATATTCATTGAATTTATTTGTAATGGATCAGGGGTCCTATCATTTGGTTTATCTCTTTTCTTAGGAATAAAAGGCTTCTCATCTTTCCATTGAGTATTGTAAGGGTAATTCTACATTCTTGGCAATTTGTTGAAATTATTAAAGGGGGGCTTGTCCCCTCCTGCAGCTTTATTACCTTTTTTTTCACCAAGATTTAGATCTTTGATTGCTTTCAGAATCTATTTTAGACTTTCATCATCCTCAAGCTTGACATTTTCAGGTTTCCCTAGATCCCTTCTATTCAACAATGGTGATTTGTCATCTTCCCTTTTTCCCAACTTTCCTGAGATTCTTCGGTTGCTTTCTATGTTCACAGCTAGCTTGTAAGCTTCAACTAGACTCCTTGGATTTTTATCTCTCAATATGTATCCCATCTTAGAATCAAAAGCATTTAAATATGTGACAAGGCATACCCTATCATCTAATCTGATAACCTGCAACAATTTGTGCATGCCGTTTTGAAATCTAACATTAAATTCAACAACATCCTCATTAAAGTTATTTTTTATGTTATTGAATTCATTTAGCATAAAACCTTCATGTGTTTTATCACATTATTTCTCTTTGAAACAATGTCTAAGCTGATCCCATGATCCTATGCTACCATGTGGCAAAGCCCTGAACCAATCTGTTAAGTCCTTTGTTAAGGACTACACAAATAGTTTCATGATAACATCATTAGGCACAATATTATAATCATTAATGACATCAATAAATTTCTTTAAATGTTCTTCACAAGTTACAACATTGCTTCTTGTGAATTTAGGAAGCTTCTTTCTAATTTCTTTAGGGATGGGGTTAAGATAACCAAGGATACCAGTAAAAACCAACTGTTTACATCTTTCATGTATAATCCCTGAATTAGGAAAACCAGCACCCTAAGATGTAGATGCATTATTCTTTGTAGTGGCGGCACCTTTAAAACCCCCTAGTGGAGGAACACTAGTTGTCTAATTTGCTGAATTTGTGAGATTTGCTCCTTGTGTCATGGTAGAACTAGCAAAATTTGTAGGTCCTACAGACCTTTTAAGAAAATCAATTTTATTTTTCATTTCTAGTGTTGTAGCTTCTAGTTCTACCTTTTCAAGTTCTTTGGCTAGCAATTCCTATTCTTTTTTGGCCTTTTCAAGGTTGGCTTCCAATCTTAAGGCTTGGTCTATAGGGATTTTAGGGGTTATGAGTTCTTTAATTGAAATACCTACTTCCTTTTGTTTCCCTTTATCCCTTGGTTTCCTATTTTCAAAAGTCTTATGGACAACATGTAGCTCATTTGTTTTTTCAAGAATAGGAACATAATTTATAGCTTCTAAATCTAATAGCTACCTTCTTAATTGGTCAGCCTTCATCATGGCATGTATGACCCTTTCTTCCTTCTCATTTTCTCTCTTTTTCCTAATGGCTGCTTGTTCTTGAATTCTTCTTTCCAATTCATATACTTCCTCAAAGATTTCCTCAGAATTAGGCAAAGTGGTTTTAGACTCATCCTATCATGCTTGGGGCTTTTCTTGCTAATCCTGAGACTCATGAGGGCCTTGAGGTATTGATGAATCAAGGGTTAAAGGGGGAAAAAAATCCTATCCACCCCTGCTTTTGCTTCTAGACCTACTAAATTTTCCTGAAATCCTTCTATTGTGGGATGGTCTTTCACCCTCTTTGTCTATGGGGGAATAATAGTCTTCATATTGGTTCAGGCCCGAATCAACTGCCTCATATTCTGAGGCATTTCCTTGTTGACTAGGACCCTCCCATCCTAGGTTTCCCCTTTGCTTCCAAGTTAGAGACATATCACTAACACTTTTTTCTTTCCTAACCTGAGTTCTTGATGTGGCAGGAAGCCCACCCTGCAAGCTTTCTTCTGGGTGTTCTTTCCTCCAAGACCTTGTGATTTTGAAACTCATACTTATATATTATAAAGTATTGGTTATAGAGATGCTTAGAGTCACCACTCACAAAATGTGAGATAACTTGAAACCTTACTGAAACTAACTCTTATACTCTTTAATGAAGACCATTGGATAAATGATAAGCTAGCCAGGAGTCTAAGCTCAACTTGTACCCATGTTATCTATGCTGATTTGTAACACCAGAGATATCAAATGATTGAAATAGGTAGGTCAAGAGTCTAGCTCAACTTGAAACCTAAACTATTTGCTCTTGATAATATTTCTCTATTATCTAGTAGAATCACTGATTTGATGGTGACCTAGAAGGTCTGAATCAAATGGGTAATGAGATATTGAGATTTGAAATATAAACACTAATTCAGAACTGATTTTACTTTTTTTTTTATGCTTTACTCCCCAGCGGAATTGCCAATTTGTTGGTTCCTAGATAGGATTTTACACTCCATGAGATACCAATATGCCCATGATGGATATTAAGGATTGGTTAGTTCCAAATGTGAGCAATCTATGAGCAATTGGACCAACTATAGGGATAAGATTACCGTCTTCTTCTTCTAGCTTTGCAAAACCAAGGTGGGTGAACCTGATCCAATAGTATTAACTCTGACTGATAGTTCTAACGCTACCTCTTATTTCTTTATTGGATCTTTCAACAGATGAATATAGTGAGAAATTACTAAACAACAACCTATTGTTCATTAACTCTCCATCACTGGATAGGACAATACATAAATGTAAATAAAAGTAAAGACTGGTAATGATTTGAATGATTGGGATAATAAGGTTTGAATCACTCTTCTCAACACAAAGATAGGAGAATACAGGCCAGTGCCTTATCTATTGGGAAAATTTCAAGGAAAAGGATGAATATAATAGTGTCTAAAATTGGTCTCTAGACATAAATACAAAATATCCCAACTCTTTCCTACTTATGAAAATCCTTCAAATAAACTCCAAGAACACATATTCCACTTTTAGCAATATTTAATCTAACTCTAGGTTGGAACTCAAAGCACCAATACATTCATATAAACCTTATGCAAAGATTTAAAGATTCAAAGAATAGAGAAAAGGAGAGAAAATATTTAAGATTTGTATTAAGTATAACCTTTCACCATGTGCATACAGTATCCAGAATAGTAAGCTTGCAAGATAAGAACATCAATCTATACTTCTCTATTATTTGATAAAAATGGTATCAAAAATTACAATCCTTGACTGAAAAGCTAGGGTTTTATAAATTCTATCTTTCTAACACCTAAACTCCAATCCCCTATAATGATCATAAAAATCCCTTTATACCAAGAGATGCAATAAGCAACCGATCATTCTAGGGCTACAAAAAACTAACCTAAAAACCTTTACAACAACCCCAAAGGGTTTACAATAACTACACTACTGAAACATATGAGATATCTGCAATTGAGCTAACATGCTTTTATGTTTTCAATGCTATCATTGGCTCTTTTTCAACAAATCTAATTTTATTAGCTCATTGTCAAACTATAATGAATGCCCCTCTACAATTTTTCAACCAGAAAATTCATTTGGCTTGGCATCATAGGAACAAAAATCAGATTCTAGCAGTAATATATGCCTTCTGTGTCCTTCCCCATCTGCAATCTGTACTGAAAAATTCAATTCCTGACCACCGCATCATTTTACATGACTCACTAGTTCCAAAACCCTAGCAAAACCCTACAAGATATTTGAATTTGAATAAAAATAGTAATCGAATCAACTTTAAAATGTGACCATTGATCTACTTTATTCCTGGCAGATCGAGCGGCTCATAGAATCCCATAATAGTCAACAAAAAACCTTTAAAAATCACTATCCACATCACTAAATTCTTGACCAATGAAAACTAAGTACATCGGTGATGAATCAGCACTTTGGACCCACTCCTTATAAGCCTTAGATTGAATGTTCATCACATGATCACATGGCCTGAAAAGATGCCATGTGATCATGTGACAACCATAGATCCTACCACAATAGCATTCTTTAGAATCTCTCAGGTGCACTGATGTGTCTGCATACCTAATATCCATGGCCAATCAAAACCTAACATCTCAGCAACACTTGGCATGATGGTCCCACAATTCTTGGCTGACCCTTAACCCCTTGACCATTTGGCAAACACGTGACTACAAGAAATTTCAAGTTGCTAGATATATTATTTAACCACGGTCAAGTCAAACGATTCAGTGAACAAAGCATTTCGCTGAATCGTTGAGTCTCATGTTTAACCCTTGGTTATAACTGGTGAATGTACAAAAACCTTTATTCACTAGTTCACAAGAAAACTTAGAACTCCACCAAATACTTTGCAAATGAGCAGACACAGAAGACTTTATTGGTGCTACCAAAAACTTGTCCGAACCGTAAAAAAATTTTGATAACCCTAGGCCTGCCTGCAAACTGCCACATGTCATCATACTATTTGGTATCTCCACCCAGTCACCTCTGACATAGGACCCACTACCCTTCAGCATAAAATCAAATGATGGGCATAACATCACATAGCCTCAAAAGATTCTATGCGATGATATGCCCACCGTCGATGAAGAATCTCACTCCTATTCTGACAAACCTCTGACACAGAAAATAATCAATGGCTGGTCTTATAGCCTCGTGTCAGAAATAACCCTTAAGATTATACGCTAGCCATTTATGCTCTACCACTATCAGAACCACTGAACCTCTGAAATCATTAGCCCCACTAACAATATTCTAATTCATTAATACATGGACCAATGAGAAAGTGTTGACTAAGCACACCTGGCATGTGGACCCACTACATTGAAAATCCTTTTCTGTGAAATAGAATCAATGGCCGGCACAACTTTGAAACCCTTTGACACACTCCATAAGATCTTACACATATCATTGGATTGAGATGGTGTCAGAAAGCTAGGCCCAGGAAAGGATAAAGGCTGAAAACTTTAGGAAATATTTAGCATTGAGACCTAGGAAAAATTATTGTTGGCAGACTTTAGGAAAAAATAAAGTTGGGCGCTTGGAGACTTAGGAAAATAAAGGCCACTAGGGTAATAAAAATTTTAAGCACATGCATTTATCAGATTTTTAGTGACCCAAAAAGTAACATGAAATTAGAACAAAGCATAGGGCACACTTAGGGTTTTCTTGCAAACGGCTAGAATTTTGAATTTTGCCTAGGGTTTTTGGTAGGAAAATGGGAAAAATAATTGCAGAGGCTTGGAAAATATGATTCAACCATGGAATTTTTCACTTGTGCTAACAAGTTGAAACCACACCATATGGATGTTTTTGAAAGGAGGAAAATGAGGGAGGCACTACATCATCTCCACCAAGGACTAGGCTTACTCCTAGAAGCCAACAAGACAAGCTGAAGGAAATGCTACACATGCATGGACCAACTATCCTAGGAAACAAGAATACTTACCAGACCTACAAAATAAATTAATTTGATCAATCGATCTAACAATTGCAGACGGGATTTATTCTACAAAAGGGGCTTCAAAACAAATCAAAAAACCCCATGATTGCTGACATAACTTAAAAAGGAGAACACATCAATACAATTCCTTCACCATAAATGGTGTATCTCTACCTCAAATACTCCACCATGAGGAATCTGAAAGCTAACATTGTCCTCCAAGCTATCCCCAAGGTCAAAGCACCAAGAGCCTCCAAGTCATTAACTCAGGAACAAGTAACAAAATCCTCTTACCAAAGTTGCACTCTTCTGAAGAATACTACATCCCACTCTATTGTACCAATGGATACCACTGAAAGGATATCATCACGTAAGAAAGAGAATTCCCAAAATAGGGGCTAAATAGTGCATTCCTTCCATTTATAGGTATAAATAGAGCACCTTTAAATAATTCCAAGAGTAATATCATTATGTTTCCATAATGACAAGTGGACAAATGACCTTGTGGAATAGGGTCTCTTACTCCAGAGTACCTTAGTCATGTCGTAAGGAGGAAAAAAAGAGTTTCAAAAAAGGGATGACGTCAAAACACTTATCCTCAAACCCCAAGCTTTAGATGAAAGATAAGCCTAAGACTTCATTATTTTCAAGTCAAACCTAGGGACACCTCAAATCAAGCTAGCCTCTAGTAGTCCCCCATTAATAACATGGAGTTTTTCCCCAAGAGGGAACAAATTAATTGATAAGATAGTATGACTAAAACATAACCAAAAAGGGTGTAATCACCACCAAAATTAGGGCCATCGAGACCTGCCACATGGATCAAAACTCCAAAGTAGTATAAGTCACACCTAAAAATCCATCAAGCCATGCTAAGAAGAGGAAAATCTCATGGTTTCCAAAACACATCAATGGATGAAGGAGGGTTACCATAATCATACATGCTAGATCCATCATACAAAATAAGGGTTCATATGCCCTTGCAGAAGCCATAAAAGGACTTAAACCCAAGTGGCATTACCTCATAGATTCATATCATTACCAAATCAGGTCTTCTCAACCTCCAACCATTGATCAGTGTCACAATCCAACTATAGCCTTCACTACCTTGGTATGGTCTAACCAATATCAATTTCAAAGCAAGAAGTAGCTCCCACACAAGGGAAACTTCTGATCTACACTTCTAGATAACAACAAATCTCAACATGCTTCCACTAAGCTACTGACCTACACCACCTCTATACTATTATAGAGGTGCATTACAATGTGTCCTTCTTAGTTTTCCCCTTTGTACATACTGTTAAAGATCCTCAATAAACTAGGTAGAGTATTAGAAATAATAAAAAAGTAGAAGAGCAAAGGAAAGAACCTAAGTGTGAGTGCATGAAAGAAATTTGCCAAGATCACCAAGAGAGAGAGAGAGAGAGAGAGAGCTTCAAATAATCAAGCCAAAAGATCACCAAAGTGCTCCAAGAACAACAAGAACTCAAATATTTTGAAAGGGAAAAGAAAAGAAAACCCCTTGTGAATTATGAATGAGGCTCAAAGCCTAAGGAAGAATAAATAAATGGAGCACAAAGCTCATTACAATATAGAGAGAAAGAATGAGAGAAGAGAGAAGATTATTGAGAAAGTTTATGAGAGACATCTCTTAAGTAGAGATGAGTGGAGGAGTTTTCATTTAACTCTCATCTCAAATGAATGACACATTCATATTGTGTGTGTGACAAATGTGAGATTCCTCTTAAGGAGGAATATCTAATTTCCTTATTAAAGGAATTAAAAAAAGGTGACATGTCCTCCTACTTCGACTAGAGGACAAATACAATATTGGATACCTTGGTTTATCCTTTAAACACATATTTCACCATGGAAAGATTAAATTCTAACATAGAGTCACAAACATAAGACTGGCCAGCAAGTTAAAAACATTTGGAATAGTCTCCAAGAACCAAAAGAAAGGTAAATCCTAATGAGATATCTATTAATTTCAATAGTAAATTAAAAAATGAGCTCAATTCAAAAATAAATGAAATGTGTCATAAGTCATAGAAAGAGAGATTTAGGTGACTATTTCCAGGCATAATAAATGACCAAAATATGCTAGCCCACACAACATGAGGAAAGTTCCTCTACAAAAGACAGATGATATGAAAGGAATAAAAAATAATAATTCAAGGCGATATTCACAAAACATTTTGACAAAAGTTATTCATGTAAGAGGGAGGAATAACCACATGACACTGAGGGCACCACTTCACAACAACCTTAAGAGAACACAACCACTACATACAGTTCATAGTTGCAAGAATTACTACAATCCTAATAGTTGCAACAATATCCTTATCCGTACAATCTTCTCCTTCACCTTAATGTAGTAACATCTTTAATGTGGTAAGAAAATTGGAAGGAAGCCTTCAAACCACCTCACAACAAAAGTGGAGAAAAACTACTCAAAATCACAGCATGAACCTGTGAGGCCTCACCTCGTGCCATCATTTCATAGCAATTTATTTTCACCTCATGACTCATGTTGACACTTTATTTTATCATGTTGGACTATTTGGATAGAGACATTATATTTTGATACTATGTGATGACCTATGATTATATGATGATGATTTAGGACTTTACTTTCATGCTTTATTATTAGGTCCTGATTGTAGTATTTGATGAATTTTTTATTAGAATATGATGCTTTAATTTTACGTATATGTGAGGAAAGCTTATGAGAAATAATTGTGGTCAATATGTTAGGTTAATTAATATATATCATTGTATCCTTGATTTGGTATATTTTGAATATAGGAAATGTAATGTTGAAAATTACGTGATTTATCATGTGATGCGGTTGGAATTTTATGATGTGAAAGTATATGATTATTGAGATGTTTTTTTTATATATATGTAATTTGACTTTACATGAGCTACTAATACTTTGTCAATTGTGTAGGTAAGACTGTGGTTTATATTAGGGGAAATTAAAGATGGATACTTGTAAAATTTTGTTAAGCCAAGGTTATCTCCAAGGGTATAAATTAACCTCGTTGTAATGCTTATTGTTGTAAAGTGATGCTTGGTTGTATTAGTTGAATATGTTTATTTTTATTTTAAATTTATGTCCACTTGGAATGCCATGTGTATTGTGATGTGTTGTACCCTTTTTGTGGTGTCAATTGACACATGTATTGTGAGTTGGCATGGCCAAGTGCATTGTTTGTGAGTTGTCTTCCACTTTGGAGCCTTCTTGTAGAATCCCAAGGTTAGGTATCTTGGTTGAAGAGCCTTGAGTGGGAATCTTTTTCAAATTTTCGTGAGTCAACTCTAGGTGGACTTTTGAGAGGCAAAAAGTGACCCTAAAGGTTAGTTAAGGTTAAAAATAGACTACCCCATAGATTTACCTTGGGTTGGGGGTCAAATTTTGACCAATGCGATGTTTTTTTGACTATTTTTGCATCTTCAAAAGATGTCATTTTGAAATGTGGTGAATATGGGATGTGTGCCAACTTTCTCCTCATTTGAATTTTGAATTTTCCCTCTTGTTGAGAGAGAACCCTAGGTGAGTGTGTCCAATCACCTTTGAGGTTAGGTAAGGTTTTCCTTTTTACAGGGTTGGAGGGAAAATTGGTACGTTGATTGCCCACTCTCCAATGTTTAGAGACTTGTTGTGGACTTAGTAGATTTTTAGGTGGACTTGGAAAAGAAGATGGCTTGTAGGAAGGAAGCTCTTCTCAACCCACTTTTCCATAAGCTTGGATTGAGGTTAGTGGATCTTGAAGACTCTTGTTCTCTTGTTGTAATGTGCAGATTTTATTTACTATGTGTTTGTGTAGTTTGCAAGCTTCATATGTTTTTTAATGGCTTCTTAGTAAATGTTTACTTGCTGGTTTTTATTTTTAGTGTTGCATTTTTGGGGTGCGTAAGGCCAAAATCACCCTTGGGAGGGAAGAGAGCCTTAATGGGTGAAGGGCTAGAGTTGAGATTACCCACCTACTGTAGAGCCCTTCCTTAAGGAGGAAGGGGATGAGGCATGGATGTATGTGCATCCATGTTGCCATTCTTGTGTGTTTTATTTGGGGGTCATAAGGGTTATGTTCTTGTGAAAGATATTAAAGGGTTGATGGTTGTTGTTATGGCCTTGTGAAGGAATTATGTTTAGATTCTTGGCCTTGTTGAAGGCATGTTATTTTTATGTAGAATGGCTTCTCCTATTTGGGTAGATTCCACCTTCACCCCTTTTATGGGTCCATGGTGACCCATTATGTGAATATCCATGGGAAGGGAATTTTGTTTACTTGGTTTACTTGTTGGGTTTTATGTGAATGTGCATTTTTGTGTGTTTGTAAACCCTATCCATCTTGGTTTCCCCTAGCTCAGGGGTGGCCATGTAATGGCCTAGGTTGGGAGGTGAGCCTCCATGGTCTATTGGCTTTTATTTTTCAGATTTGTCTTATGAAGGCTTTCTAATTTTGTGGAGCTAATGGGAGGTTGCTTAGTGTCTACTTGTATTTGAGTTGTTGTATGGCTAAAATTCCTAATGTAAAAGTTTGGACTCAAGGCCATGTACATTCCTAGCATGTAATATGCTTGCAATAGTTTTATTTTCCTTCCATTCTTCTATCATCTCCTTGTATTGAAGTGAGAAGAGATTAGGATTTCACAATCTTTACACTTGAATGGAAAATGCAATGTTTCTTTTTAAATATTATTATTACATGAGAACTGAAAGAAAGAAAATAGTACATTATTTTAAGTGTGTGTATATATATATATATATATATATATATATATATATATATATATATATATATATATATATATATATATATATATATATCATAATATGAAGTAGCTTCATGGAGAGCAGAGAAGCAAGAAAAGGATGGAGTAATTTCATGGAGAGCAAAGAAGGAAAGCAATGACTGGAGGGAGGAAATTCAAAAACTTCATCGGGTGGGAAACTTGTAGTAGGCAGTTCTTAGGCATCTACAGTGGCAGGTGATCAGCAAAACAATGGGGGAGATAAAGACATAGAAGGGGACAAAGATCTAGACCACAATCATTCCCTAGAAGGTGGAAAATAGGCTTTTTCAAAAAATGTTGCAGGTGGGAATATTGCTTCTGGTAGCACTCAGAGCATCCCTATGCCAAAAGTGAAGAAAAAGGTCAATGGTGAAGCAACAGAGGTTTCCACCATAGAAAAAAAGGGGGACAAAGACCCAGCCAAATCCCATAATCGAGGAGACTCAAAAACTAGAAATGTTGTCACTAAGACATCTATTGCCAGGATTGATGGTCAAACTTTTTTTGAAAAATCTATTAAAGCTAGTTGGTCTTCTTTGTTTGGAATAAAACCAACTGGAAAATCCTGATTTCCTTTAGTGGATAATACATCTGACCCTGAGAAAGGTACTTTCAATATCTATCTTCCAAACTCTTTGGTTGATCATACTATTGCCACTATGAAAAACATGCTGGTGGGAAAATTTATTGGCCCAAGACCTAATATAGATGTTGTAAGATTGTTTATAGCCAAAAAATGGAAGCTCAAGGGCCAAGTAGATATAGTAGCTCTGCTAAAGGGATTTTTTACATTTGTGTTTTCAAGCTCTGAAGACCTCTCTGATGTCCTATGTG
Organism: Chamaecyparis obtusa; assembly: GCA_027943335.1. Lineage (NCBI taxonomy): Eukaryota > Viridiplantae > Streptophyta > Pinopsida > Cupressales > Cupressaceae > Chamaecyparis > Chamaecyparis obtusa. Next base: position 230,710 of record BSBK01002917.1, on the reverse strand, counting down.
GAGGTCCTTGGATGTTTGAAAAATCATCTTTGGCTCTTCAAAAATAGGTAACTACACTTGACTTGAATGCGGAAATGTTTGATGCAGCCCCAGTGTGGGTTCATTTTCAGGGGCTTCCTTTGAAATATTGGCATGAAGATGTCTTTATGGGGCTAGCCATCTCTTTTGGGGAGCTCCTATCCATAGACTTGATGACTGTAGTGAGGACAAGACTAGTATATGCCAGAGTTTGTGTCAATATCAATCAAAAGGTAGACATTTTAGAAGTAATTGCTATCAATTCCAAATTGGGTAAACACATTCAAGTGGTGGAATTTGAATCCCTTCCATTCACCTATTTCACTTGTAAAAAGTTAGGGCACTGGACTAAACAATGTCCATTAAAACCAAAGGAAAACTAAAAAAGAAAGAACCAAGAACTAAATGAAGAGAAAAAATGGTATAGTAGAGCCCCAAACCAAACCTAATATGTCTATTGAGGATAAGAAGACTAATGAAGTCTTAAATATTGAAGGTGAACATAAAGACTAAATCAAGGAGGGACCAAATCAATCTCAAGATCTTGAGGATAATGTTGTTCAGATAGTCCCAACAGAAAACACTAGTCCTATGAAAGGAGAGATTTCTATTGAAGATAAGCAGCCCACTTTTGAATCTCAGGAAGACTTTATACAGTTGGAGTCATCAAGCCCAAGTAAAGAAGTGAAAGAAGTGAGGGGAAATACCTCAACCAAATTAGAGTTGGGAGATCCTAATGTGGGTAAGTCTGATTTAGCTTTATCTCTAATAAATGGGCAAGACAACTCCCTTGTTATCGGGAATTGCATTAGGATTTGGTTATAAGTTAGTAAGGAGGACAACCAAAAGGAGAGATTTGATGAAGTTTCCCCAATCATGAAACTTCAAGAGCCACCCTGGTCAAAGGTGGTAGATAAAAAGAAAATCAAGAAAATCTCTAAGAAAGGAGGATCGAACCAAAGAATATTAGAATCAGGTAAAAGGGAAGAAAATACTCCTTAGGGAGGAGTCCAAACAAGAAGGAAGAAAGCTGATGTTGGCTCACCACAAGGGGGAAGAGATAGACCAACTAATAAAATAATAAGAGAACAAGAAGAAAAAAAGAATATAGCAGATGGTAAATAGTATACTATCCTAGAGATCTATTCCCCAACCCTCTAAATGAAGATAATGTCCTAGAACATTAGAGGATTGAATAGTCCTCATAAACAAGATGTCCTAAGAAATATTGTTAGAGATATTAAACCTGATATAATGCTTATTCAAGAAAAGAAGATGGCTAGAAGTAAAGTTGAAAAAATTCATCCTTTCAAGAATGGTAATAGCATTGGTAGTGACTTTGATGGAGCTTCTTGAGGTGTTGTTATCTTCTGGAATAATTTTATTGTTAAATTTATAGTTTTACTTGCTGAGAAAAACATTATCCTGGTCCAAGTTAAACACCTTAAACATGATTTCTCTTGGAATCTGATGAATATGTATGCTCCTAATACTAAAAATGGTAGATTGAAATTCTAGAAAAGACTGAAAGAAATTAGATGAAATTTCCAAGAGACCAATTGGATGGTTAGGGGAGATTTTAATACTCCCCTTCAGCCAGATGACAAAATGGGTGGAGTTCCTTCTCAAGTTGATTGTAGATTGGATCTTATGGAGTATATTAACAATCAATCTTTCATTGACACAGAGCTTGAAGGTATCTCCTATACTTGGTTGAATAGAAGAACTAGAGCTAATCTTATTTAGGTCAAACTTGATAGAACTCTTTTATCTTTTGACTAGATTTCTAAGTTTTCATGTTCTTTGTCTTCTTCTATTAGAATAGGATCTAATCATTTCCCTATAATTTTCAATGCTAACACTTTAAATGGGAAAAAGAACATTCCCTTCCATTTTGCAAAAATGTGGTTGGCCCATCCTAGTTTGAAGGAGTGTATTTCTAAATGGTGGAACTAAAAGCAAGAAGGTAATGCTATGTACATAATAGCCAAAAACCTGAGTATGATTAAAAGAAAAGTAAGAACCTAGAATAAGGAAGTTTTTGGAGATATCTTCAAGGCCAAAAGTAGAAAATAGGAAGAGTTAAAGGACATTAGAGAGCTTATTCAGAAAGAGGGTCTTTCAGAGGATCATAGAAAAATAGAGAATTTGCCAGTGGCTAACTATCATAACATCATCTCAAAAGAGGAATCTTTCTAGAGGCAGAGATCTAGAGCCCTCTGGTTAAAAGATGGGGATAGAAATATGAGATTTTTTCCATATGATAGCTATGAAACACAAAGCTATCAACATAATTTATTCCCTTGTTTCTAATGGAAAAACCTTATATAAGGAAGAAGAGGTAAGAAAGGAAATTCTCCTCTCTTTCTCCTTGTTACTCTCTAAAGAGGATAATCTAGATATGCATCATCAAAATGAGATCCTCTCTACCATCCCCAATTTGATTGAATATAGAACTAACTCTAGACTCAAATAAATTCCAAATGACAAGGAAATCAAAGACGTTTTCTCCTTTGAAGGGGATAAATCCCTGGGTCCTGATGGCTTTCCTATTTTTTTCTTTCAGCAGTTTTGGGAGATTACTGGTCAAGATGTCTAGAGTGCTATGAAAGAATTATTTGGTACTAAAGTTCTTTTGAGGGAACTCAATGCCACTTTTTTGGTCCTGATTCCTAAAAATCTTGGTGCTAACAGGGTAGATTCTTTCAGACCCATTAGTCTATGCAATGGGATTTACAAGATTATAGCCAAAGTTATGACTTCTAGATTGCTAGCTCTGCTTCCTTCTATTATATCTCCCCAAAAAAATGATTTCATTTTGGGTAGATAGATTCTTGATTCCATTGTGGTGGCCCATGAGAATATTCATTCCCTTTAAGTAGTTAAGAAGCAAGGTTTCCTTATGAAACTTGATTTGTCTAAAGCCTATGATAGGGTGGATTAGAAGTTTCTTCTAAAAGTGCTAAGTTGATTTTGTTTTGACTCGGGGGTTCAAAAAATTATATCCCAACTATTTTCCATGGTCTCTTCCTTTGTCATTATGAATGGGGGCTCCTCTAATTTCTTCAAACCTTCTAGAGGTCTTAGGCAGGGGGGCCCTATATCTCTTATTTGTTTTCCATTCTGGCTGAGGGTATGGGAAGATACATTAATAAACTTTTTAATGAGGGAAGCATTTTAGGTTTGCAACCTTCCTCAGATAGATCTATCTTATCCCATGAGAAATTTGTTAACGATACTCTCTTTATGGGAGAGGCTACTGTCAAATAAGCAAGGAATCTCAAAAAAGCCTTCATTGTCTACACTTCGGCCTCGGGTCAACTTATCAATTGGAAAAAGAGTTTTATGTTTTTTATAAACAAACCCCCTGAGAGACAGATTAAGATTTCTAAAATTCTTGGTTGCAGCATTGGGGCCCTTCCTTCCTCTTATTTGAGTCTCCCCCTTTGTTCCAAGTCTCTTAATAGCTTTTGGAATCTTATTGTGGATAGATTTAATAGAAAAATGGTTGGATGGAAAGGTTCCCTTCTAAGAAACTCTAGTAAGCTCCAATTGTTAAAATCAACTCTGCAAAATATCCATGATTATGCTCTGAGTCTTTTCAAGATTCCTCATAAGTTTGTAATGGTGCTTGAAACCATCCAAAAAATATTTTTGTGGAGTGGGTTTGAAGACAAAAAAAGATTAAGTTTGGTTTCTTGGGAAAAGGTTTGTAAACCTAAGTATAAAGGGGGGTTGGGTCTAAGACCAATCAAGCTTGTCAACAAAGCCCTTCTTGCTAAGAAATTATGGAGAGTTTATGGGGACATAAAGCAATGGAGTGAGATTATTAGAAGTATCTCTATGAATCTACCAATTTGGAGAATTTTATAAATAATGATGTCAAGGTGAGAGGATCCTATATATGGAATAGTCTTTTCTTTTCTGAAGACATTATTCTTGAAGGGAGGAGATGGAAGTTGGGAGATGAGACCAAAATTGATTTCTGGGAAGATCCTTGGATCCAAAAAGAACCTCTATCTAATAAGAAAGAGTGGAAGGAAGCTATTATACAAGCCAAATCTTCCTTTGGTATCAAAGTCTCTGACTATTGGCATAATAATACTTGGAAGGACATTGCAATCATAGACAACATAATGGCTCCTCTTATGAATGATTTGCAATCCTGGTTCATAAAGGATAACTTCTCTGATAAAATTGTCTGGAATCCTTCCCCTAATGGAAAATTCATGGTGGCTTATGCATGCTCTCCTACTTTCTCTAAGGTAGATAAACCTCTGTGTGCTACTATCTGGTACAAATTTCTCACCCCTAAAATAAAATTTTTCTTCTAGATACTTATCCAAAATAAGCCCCTCACTCTTGATAACCTTGCTAAAATAGGCTTCTTTTTTGTTAATAGATGTTTTCTTTGTATGGAACAAGCTAAATCCTATGATCATCTTATGCTTCATTGCAACTTTACTTGAAGGGTGTGGAATCTTATTTTTGAAAAATGGATTTTGTGTTGGTTGTTTCCTAACTCTTGGCAGGACTTTGTTATTCAATGGAGATGCCCTTTTGCTAATGAACTAGCTAGAGAATTTTGGAACCTGATCCCACCTCACCTATGTTGGTGTATATGGAAGGAAAGAAATAATAGAATTTTTAGAGAGAAACATGCTAAACCTAAGGTCATTGGTAAGAACATTCTCAGAGCTCTGGAGGAAAACTTCACCAATGCTATAAAAAATAGTAAGAACAAGCTTAGGGAAATTCTTTCAGATGTTGATTTGATTAATTGGAATTTTCCTCCTCCCAAATTATAGTCCAATCCTTCCAGAGGTAGCTCAGTTTGGATCACAACCCCTAGAGGTTGGGTCAAAGAGAATTTTGATGGTGCCTCCAAAGGAAACCCAGGAGTTTTGGGGGGTGGTGGTATTAGCAAAGACAATAATAGAAACTTCTTGGGAGCCATTGTTGCCCCTTTGGGTTTTCAGTCCAATCATAGAGCTAAGGCTATGGCAACTCTCAATACTATTATGTTGGTGGAAGAATTAGGCCTCAAAAGAGTTTGGCTGGAAGGTGATTCTTTAAATATTGTCAATAATATTAAAGGAATCAATTCTCTCTCCTAGACTATAGAGAACATTATCTCTAAAATTAAAAATATTGCTCATTCCTTTGATTTGTTCTACATTTCTCATAGTTACTAAGAAACTAATCAGGTTGTTGATGACCTTGCTAATATTGGAGCCAAAAGTGATAGAATTCAAAAATGGTATGGCAACACTATAATTAATGATGAGATAATCTCATGCATTAATTATGATAAGCTTAGACATAAGGAAGGGGTCATTTGTAGTAATATCAATGAGAATACATCATAAATCAAATCAGTCCTTGGTGAATTCAGAGGTGATGTGGAAAATTTCCAAGTACATATCAAAGATGCAAAAATCTTTTTTTATAATGATAGCTCTAAAATTAATGTGCTTTGTCATTATTACTAGTTATGGCTGCCACTTCTCACATGCGATCAGGGTTAAGTACCACATTAACTTACTTCATACTTGTAAGAGTGATTATTGTGATCACATTGTTTCTTTTATGAAAAGAAAGGAGAACTCAAAACCTGTGGCAAAAGATCTGGGTGATTTCTCATCCATGGGAGGAGATCTTAGGAGAGAAGAACTGGCTGAGTGCAAATGGAAGCAGAATAGGAATGTTTGGAATGTGTTGAAAAAAGGCCAGGTCCACCAGTACCTCAAGAGACTTCATGGGATTGACAATGATGTCTCCAAATCCTTCATTGATGGTTTGGATAAGGGTACGATGAATTTAGTAGGCAAGTCCTTCAGCCTCAACCTGGAGCTCTTTTCTAAGATTACTAGCCTTCCCTTGGAGCGTTTTAAGTATTCAAAGGAGATTAAAGTTGGTAATAGATCCTACAAGTCATTTCCTGATACAAATGAAGAATGTGCTCTTATGGTTAAAGGAAAGAAGGATTACATGGAAATGGACAACATTGATAAAATTTGGGGCTCCGTTATGAGGGTCATGATGGAGTATTTTACTCTCAAAGGTTGGTTTTCAAGGGTTTACAATTACCATTTTGTTTTAGCAAACCATTTTAGACATGACAAAAGGATTTCTATCCCCTACTTCCTTTTGTGCTTGCTAAATCAAAGTATCACTAAATATAGGGTGAAGAATTTTCCTATTCTTCATGTAGGGCTTATCCTCCTTATCACTAATTATAGTAGGGACCATATTCCTGATCTTTTACCTCAAGTCAGTAATAAGAAAAGGAAGAATTCAGGCTCTTCTTCCAAGAAGAAAACTAAAAAAGCCCTCCCTTCTCTTGCACTTGATTCTTTAGGGATTAAGGAAGGTTTGGAGTTTGTGAAGGATCCCTCTATCAATATCTCTCCTGAGGTTGTTAAGGATAATGTGGCTTCTAATGAAGAATCTAGGTTGAAAGCCAGTCAAGATAAAGTGACTGATGATACTATGGAGCCTGAGAGTAAGGAGACCCTGAATAGGGATTTGCCTGAAAATGAAACCAAGGCGGTCAATGATACTTGTGAGGGCCACTCTGATGAGTCTAACTCTTGCACCTACACCCTTGAGGAGGAAGAAATGGTCAATCCTGAGGCTTTTATTAATAACATCATTGATACTATTGAGGGTTATTTTAGGACTGAGCAGGACAATCTCAACACTGGGGAGAAGACCAACCCTAATTTGGCCACTTGTGATGCTTTTTATTAATGATACATAAGGAAATGTTAACTTTGAACATGAGGTTGACAAGGAGGGTATTAATACTATTAAGGAGGACATCAATGTTGAGGAAAAAACTGTTGAAGACTCTGGTAAAGAGAGTCCTAGGGCTATGGATGAGGAAAAGCCAGATTCTACTGAATCCCTCAGCTCTAGTAAGGTGAACAAGAAGGATGATAGTGTGAGAAGCTCTAACAAAAAAAGGTCCCACTCTTTACAAGAAGATCTTAGAGAGATGGATTCTCATGTTAAAAGATCTATTGTGATGACTTGCCTTCAAATTGCCAAGAATAAGTCTATCTATAGCTATAATCTAGACAAATGGGTGCAGAATGATCTCGTTGAATTGAAGAACAGGTGTATCAAGCTAGAAACAAAGAACATTATGCTAGAGGAAAATATTGATAATCTCAGGAAGGAGATTGCTTCTAATGCCAAAGGTGATGTTTTTTATTATGGTGCTAAGCTAGAGGACAAAATCAAAAAAGTTGTAGAGATAGCCATGGTTCCCATTTATGAGAAGACAAGAAAGAATGAAGCTATGCTTAAGAATCTACTTGGTATGGCTAATTCAAGAATGAAGTCTACTTTGGAGAACTTGAATACTTTAAGCAGTGTGCTTGAAGGTAACAAAGATGGTTCCATGACTGATAAAATCAATTTGACTATTCCTAGTCAACATATGCAGCTGGGAACCAGAACAAGGTCGAATACTAAGAAGAAGATTAAGGTTGAGGACTAGGATATCATGAAGCTGAAAGACTCAATTGAGATTATGTAGAGTCAACTAGAGGATTTAGAGTGATTCTTGAAGACTCTGACTTGATCTTGGTGCTGGAGGTCTTTTTGGGTTCACCTTGCTATTGGTTTTTTGTTGCTTTGTCTAGTTGCGCTCTTTTTTCTTTTTGAAGATAGTTTTTATTGAAAATCTGGGAAGTGTCCCTCATGTAGATTGTTCCTTTTTGGGATAAGTTCATTGTATTTTTGGTCCTTCATGTCTATCTTTCTATATCTATGTTAAAGGGTTTCAGGGCCCTTTAAAAACTTGCTTTTATCGTAACCAAAACCTAAATAAAATAAATTTATGAAAAAAAGACTTGTTTAAAAAAAAACCTCACTGTGAGCTTTCGGTGGGGCCACCACTACATTGAGTGGATGGTGGACTATCCATAGCTATCCCTAAGGGGATAAAGTGACACAGTCACCATACCACTAGGTGCGGTGACCTGCCACCTCCACCCTTCAAGGGATGGTGACAAGGTCATCATCCAAGGTATGAGGGACTATGCCTATACTCTTCAGGGGTACAGTGTACAACCCCCAGCCCATGTAGCGTGCATGACAGTGCCGACTTGGCTTGGTATAGTAGTCGAGTATGAAATTGTAGAAAAATTAATGAGTTTAATTCTTTTTTTACTGAGGAAATAAATTTTATCCTTTTTGCATAAATAGAAATTATTAAAATTAAAACTTTATACTATATAAATTAAAAAAACTATAGTAAGCTAGACTAATAAATATAATGGACATAATATAATAAAAAGATGTTCGCTAGCATAAAATGCCTACGAATAAATTGTAAAATATTTCAACTAAGATTTATTCCTATTAAAGGAATAGAGAATGTAAAACATGAAACAGCTAAGAATATGAACACAGGAGGAGAATGCTAACCTCTGTGCCATACAAAGAATTTTATTAAAGCACTGGATAGAGAATTTTTACTTGTGCCCTAACTAGGGAAGATATCCAAAAAATTCTTAACAGAGATTTACATATATATGAAAATAGAAAAGAATATTAAAACACTGAAAGAAAACTAATGTAAATAACAGAGATTCACATATATGAAAACCCTTTTACCTTGCTTTTAATGGTGTAATGCCTTGTGAAACCTGGTCATTCTTCCCTTGTTACAAGCCTTTTGTGTATTGTAAATACTCAAGTATATATGGAGGTATATACACACTTGTGTGTGTATCCATGTATACTTGGGTGTATACACATCTATGCATTCCTCATCTCCTTAGCCCTTGGCCCAGCCTACAAACCGAAAACAATAAAATTAGGGTTTGGGGTCATGTTTTATTTTGGGTTAAACCCTAATTTCAATTTAGGGTTAGGGTTGGGCTATGGAGCTAGAACTTTTTAAATTTTTATTTTTGAAAATTATTATTAAATTGTGTTAATTCAACAATAAATGCTTGCAATAGCTTTTTTTTAAAAACCAAAGTGGACTAGCCACCATAATTTTATTAATATATAAACTAATTCAAGGACTCATCCATGGAAGAATCAGGAAGAAACCCTAGAGTCATTGTCAAATATATAAGAAAATGATATTTACAATTGGATTTTCAAAAGAAAACCCCAAGATTATTTTGTTTATACAATCGATTCGGATATACTATGAGATATCATCACATAAATTTACCACAAAAACCCACTATTAGAGGTTATCGATAAAATGTAACAATAATAAAAAATCTTATACTTCAGAACAAAACACCCTTAGTAGACATCCACAGGACAGGGAGAAGGAGGATGTCACACATGAACCCAAGCCAATTTCCAACTCACTGGAGGGCCAAGGGTTTTATCAAGTCGCAACCATCAAGTGAGGCCAGAGCAGCAAGAGGCTCATTTGTTGACAAAGCTGGAGATAGGGGAACGTTGAGATTAGGAACCCCTGCAAAAGACACCAGATGTAAAGGTGGGAGAACCATAGGCAATGGAAATACTAGAAGATCCAAAAATGCATGAGCAAGTCACCTGATCTTCTCTGAAAGGTCCAAACCTAAAATAGGGCTCACAACCTACAAATTAGCCCTAACAATCTGAAAGCTACGCTTTTCCATTGCCCATTTAAAACTATCATATGCCATTAGATATTCATGGCTTGTCATAAGAGCATGGTGAGAAAATAGTCCGCCCACCAAAGCTTTACCTGACCATAAGTGATAATTTTGTAGAGCACTCATAAGCTTGTAATAGCTTCTAATGATTATTGACTTTTCCTTTTGTTTGAAAAATTATTTTTAAATTTATTATTCTATTTTGCTTTTTTTTTAAATCTCAAGATTTCCTCCATTGATAATTTTGAAAATATATTTTTGATATTTAATGTTATTTTAATTTATTTTCAAAATTTTAAATGATGGGAGTTAGTTTATGGTCTTTTATTTTATTTTATTAATTTATTGAGATTTGAGATATTGGATTTTATATTATTATATTGTAATATTATTTGAACATTTATTATTGTTCTACTTAAGGATTAATTGATTTTTTTTAATGCCTTATTGCATTTCTCTTGAATATTATATTATTAGGGAGATTAATAATCTTATAATCCCTAGGAGGGGAGTAGGTAAGATATTACTCATTAATATCTATTTGATTAAATATTTATAATATTATTAAATATTTAATATGTCTAAGATGGAATAATATTTAGAAATTTTGGACATTAATTAATTTATGTTTAAATCTAGGAGGGTTATAAATTTTAATTCATTATTCAAAAATTATTATATTTAATTTATAATAGTCAATTAACCCTAGTTTCACGATGGGGTTATTCTTATGTTCACATTTTAACTCGTTAAACCATTAAATTGAATTCGGCATTTGACCCTTAATGGATCCCTAGTATTTGTTAGGGGCCATTAGGGTTACAATTGAATTTATGGGGTTGTTCATCTTTGAAGGAGCCCCTAGGTTTGATGACCTCTTAGTTGCCCTTATTTTATTGACTTAATTTGAATTCTTAGACTTAGAGTTAACCCCTCTTATCCTTTTTATGTTTAACCCTAGTTAAGGTTTCATCGGATTAATGCACTTGAAAAGCAAGGGGTGTTGGCAAGCCAGCACATGCCATGATTCCCCTTGTGAGATAAATGTCTTGGTCAATGTTTTACATTTCAAGTTTTAGTGCACCTTCATGTGCAACGTAGTTATTTGTGTTTTTTTTAAAAATTGTTGTGTGTGTTTTCCCCTAATTTTTGGGCATGACATTTTGGTATTAGATCATAGTTTCAACTCTAGGAAACTAAAACCCATTACGTTTTCAACTTATATTTTGTTTTAAACTTGTGTAGGATGCCTCTAGTTATGCATAGTGGTTGTCACCATGGGAAAAGTGCTAGGGTTTCTTGTGAGGTAGTAGTGGATATAGAGCAATCGATAGAGGGTGTAGATGACAAGCCAGGACCTCCCCCTGTGCCACCACCAAACCCTAACCAGGATATTCTAAATGAACTTTAGAATCCTGTGCTTATCATTATGGATAGATTTCCATCAGGAGGTCAGTAGACTGAGGTCTGAGAGAGGAGTAGGAGCCCTCCTTCTAGACATGTTGAGGGATAGGAAGATTTAGAGGGTGATTCAGTACACATGCTAGAGCCACCTCTTGAGATAGTACATAGAGCACCTTGAGATGTAGGGGATCATATTAGAGAGCTCCTACGCCTTTAGCCACCACCTTTTTCAAGAGCTACAAATAAGATAGAGGCTAAGGCATGGCTTTTGAGCTTTGAGAGTTGCTTTGGGTTGCACCCTTATGAGAGCAACCTAAAGACATGTTTGGAAGTGCATATGCTTAGACAGACTACCTCTACTTGGTGGAGATAGGAGGAGTATAATAACCACCTGGTTATAGAAACCCTCACTTGGGAGACATTCCTTGAGAGATTTAGAGTCTGATACTATTAGAAAGTAAAGTCCACCAAGATAACTAAGAGGGTATCAACTTCAACAACATTAAACCATGTAAGCAATATAATTCCCAACCATAGAAAGATATTCATACACAATGACACAAGATATGTTGACTAGGGAACCCCTTGATCAAAGAGTAAACCCCGGTGGGAATGATGCCCACAAAAGATACACTAATATGAATATTCCTTATGAAAGGATGGACTCTATTAGGAGTCTTATGAAATACATTCAGTACATATGAATTCCTATTAGGAGATTTTGAATCCCTGTTAAAAGATTCTAACCCTGTTAAGAGTTATGGAAGACAGAAGGACCCACTACCCAAATAGCCTTAGGGTAAGATCAATGAACACACTGTCCAAATAATCTTTGTATTACTCAATGGAATAATATGTTACCTCTTCTCTGACTTTGCCAAACCACACTCATTATTACACCAGATCTCAATTTCAAATCTTTGTACCTCACATGTCTTCCTTCACAAATTCTCTTTCACATTTAGCTCTTTTCTTCACTTCATGCATACATCATCACATCCAACCATATTACAAAAAGGAAACACATTCCTTCCTTTATATCACACTCAAATAATTACAAATGAGTTGGCATACAATTACAAAATAAAATTTTCCGCACGCTACATCAAAATTACACAAAATTGTTAGCTTCCAACTACAATAATTCTTCACTCGTGTGACCTCAAAGTTTGTTCTATCATCCATGTCACTATCAATGTTTCTTCAACTTCCCTTCAACTGCACAAAACCATATTCCATCCCGATTAGGAGATATCATCTAATTTCCACAAACCGCTACTCAGGAACACTGCCTGAATACTGCTTCCACCAAAATGATCATAACTTCCATGAATAAATGAATTACTATTTGTGCTCTTAACCATAGACATATAAAATATCAAAGAGTATATCCTCAACATCGCAAAGCTCCAACTGCAATATCCCACATGCGCTAATCCAAACTCTGTCTGCTTCTCTGCAAGTCTTTGGTAAATCATTGTATTGACATTAATGACAATCATAGTCATGAATGTAACAAAAACTACTATAGAATGGCTGCCAAACATTTAGCATTCATTCCTAAAAATCTGCCCCATTGGCATTGATGGCAACATAGATGAAAAAACATCCAATATTTTAAAAATCCAATACTACAACACTGCTGCTCTAAAAATGCTTTCAAGTCTTCTTCATAAATCAAATCTTGCTTCGTTATCCTATTCAATTCTCTCCAATAGATGTTTCTAATGGTTTTTCATGTATACTTCTCCCCATTGACATCAATCACAAAAAATTCATCATTATGTCAACAACAACTCCAATGTCAAAAGACACTATTCAGAAAATACATTCACTAGAGTCCTCATGACTCAGCTCAGATACACATACTCCCCCATAGAGGAAGTACCAACATCTAGTCCAAAAGAAAGATAAGGCTCATATACCAATGGATGGATGCAACCAACTGCATCATTTCTCAAAATTAGGCTGGGGCATAACCCCAAGCATACCTCTCAGATACTCAAATGTATCCTTAGGCAAAGGCTTTGTAAATATATCTGCTATCTACTCCTTTGTACTTATGTACTCAAGTCTGACTTCTTTCTCAGCAAATTTCTATCTTACAACATGATACTTAATCTTTATATGCTTTTTCTTAGAATGTAATACATGATTCTTACATGTACTAACTGTGTTGGTGTTGTCACAATGTATGACAATAGGTTCAAAAAACTTTATTCCAATATCCTTCAGCATTTTCTTCATCCAAATTATCTGGTTACAATTGTTTGCTATTGCTACATATTCTACTTCTACTATGTTCTATGAGATATAATTATGCTTCTTGCTTAGCCAAGAAACCAATCTTCCTCAAAGGAAAAATGCTCCTCCATTGGTGCTTTTCTTATCATCAACACTACCTCCCCAATCAGCATCTATATATACACATAGGGTAAAGTCATCAAATTTTTCATACCACAATCCATAGTCCATTGTGCCTCTTAAATATCTCAGTATCCTCTTTACTGCTACATAATGTGATTCTCTAGGTTTAGCTTGAAATCTTGCTACAATTCCAACTGAATGTGTTATATCAGGCCTTGTATGTGTTAAATACTACAATCCTCCAATCATAGATCTGTATTTCTTTTATTCTACTATAGGAGTCTCATATGTGCTAGATAACTTATGTCTAGTCACCATATGTGTTCCAACTGGTTTACAAATCTCCATTCCAAATCTTTTCAACAAGTCATTCAGGTACTTTGTTTGACTCAAAAATATACCATCATTGTTTTGTGTTATCTACAATCCCAAAAAGTATTTCATTTCACCAATCATACTCATTTCAAATTCAGTCTTCATTTCATCAGAAAATTTGTCACTAGCTTCATCTTCTCCTCCAAAAATAATGTCATCAACAAAAATAACTATAACCAACAAACCATTTTCAATTTATTTTGTGTACAAATCACTTTCAGTTGCTCATTTTGTAAATCCCAACTTTAACAAATACTTGTCCAATCTTGCATACCAAGTTCTAGTTGCTTGGTTAAGTCCATATAAAGCTTTCTTTAGTTTACATACCATGTCTCCTTCTTGAGTCAAAGGAAACCCTTCAAGCTGCTCAATGTAGACTTCTTCTTCCAATTCTCCATTCAAAAATGTTGACCTCACATCCATCTAATATACTTTGAATTTATTGTAAGCTACATAAGCCAAAAACATTCTCACTACTTCAATTCTTGCAACAGGTGCAAAGGTTTCTTCATAGTCAATTCCTTCTTGTTGTGAGTATCCCTTACATACCAATCTTGCTTTGTTTCTTACTGCTTCTCCTTGTTCATTCATCTTGTTTTTGAATACCCATTTAGTTCCAATAACATTCTTGTCTTTAGGTCTAGGGAACAATTCCCATGTCATTTTCTTTTCAATTTGATCTAGTTCTTCTTTCATAGAATTAGTTCAACTTTCATCTTCACAACCTTCACTAGTAGTTTTAGGTTCAATTTGAGAAATCAAACATAACTGTTCTTGTACCTTATTCTGAGTTAGATCTCCTCTTTTGATGCTTCCAATAATTTTTCCAATAGGATGATTTCTTGATAAACTCTTGCTAGGTGTCATTGTCTCAGATCTCACTTCAAGTGTAGGTTCTTCAATTACTTCACTATGGATTTCATTCAAAAAATCACTATTAGTTTCATAAAATAATTTAGTAGATCTAGTGTTAGGTTTAGGATGAGCTTCTTCATCTAATTCATAATCAAGCATTCTTTCCTGAATTTTGAACTTTTCATCAACTTTAATGTTTGCGCTTTCAACAATAGTCTTAGTTCTTTTATTGTAACATCTATAGGCTTTTCTTTTCAAATAATATCCAAGAAATATACCTTCATCACTTTTAGGATCAAACTTTCCAATATCATCATCTCTTTTTATATAACATTTTCTTCCAAAGATTCTAAAATAGTTAACTGAGGGTGCATGTCCAAACCATAGTTCATAATGTGTCTTGTCTGTGTCTACTCTGATTTGTACTTTGTTCATTGTATACACTATTGTGTTTACTACTTCTCTCTAGAATATCTTCACCAAATCATTCTCATATAACATAGCTCTTGCTGCTTCAGTCACTGATATGTTTCTTCTTTCTACAATACCATTTTGTTCTGGTGTTCTAGGGGCTGAAAACTGTCTCTTAATGCCATTTTCTTCACAAAAGGTGTTAAACTCTCTAGAAGTAAATTCTCCACCTCTACCAGATCTCAAACATTTAATCTTCATTCCAGATTCATTCTCAACTTTATTCTTAATGATCTTAAACTTATCAAATTCTTTAGACTTTCTTTAAGAAATGCAATCCACATCATTCTTGTAAAATCATCAACAAGAATCATAAAATACCTTTCTCCATAGAATCCTCTAGTCCTGGTAGGACTGCTCAAATCTATATGAACAATCTCCATCTTTTCTATAGATGTAAACTTCTTACTGGGAAAAGAACTTCTCTTCTATTTAGCCATCACACATTATTTGCAAATCATGTTAGTAGACTTCATAATTTTAGGTAAATCTCTTACTGCAAGTGTAGTACTTACTTTCACAATGTTGTCAAAGTTTATATGACAACAACTTCTATGCCATAACCAACTGTCATCAATCTTACTAATAAAACATGTCATCTTAGTAGGATTCAACTGAAATACATTACCTCTAGTTCTAGATCCAGTTCCAATCAGATTTCCATCTTTATCCTTTATCACACAAGTTTTCTCAGTAAACCAAACTTGATATCCCTTATCAACTAACTATCCAATACTCAAAATATTATGTTTCAATCCATCCACAAAATAAACATCATCAATATTAGTCTTTCCATCAAGAGTAATAGATCATATAGCTTTAATCAAACAAGGTGCATTGTTTCCAACTCTAACAAATCCATCATATTCATTAAACTTTATGAACTTTTTCATGTCTCTAGTCATGTGATGTGAACAACCACTATCTATAATCCAATCAACTTTCTTTTCAACTTCAAAAACTAAGGCTTTTTCTTCCTTAACATAAGTTTCAGGATTCTCTTATTTAATTGCTACAAATCCTATGTCATCATTATTCTCAATATCACTTTCACTTAGAGTTCTTTCTATACTAGCTTCAAGATCTTTATCATTAGCATAATAACATTCCTTAGATCTTCTAGGTTTGAAATTGTTTCTATACTTTTTAACTGTCTTAGGACATTTAGATGCAAAATGACCATATTCTTGACAAGTCCAACATTTAAATATTTTCTTACCGTCTGGTTCTCTTTTCACAAGCAAGGCAATACCTTATTCAATCTTCTTGTCTTCTTCATTTCTAGATCTATTGCTGCCAGCATAATCTCTTCTCACAGTGATGCTTCTTGACAAAGTAGGGAAAACACTAAGAGCACTGAATGTTGTCTCCATTATAGGTAAGTCTCCTAATAACCTCAGGTTCATTTCTACTACTTCCAATCTTCCAAGAAGAGTTTCTCTTGTAAATTTTGTAGTACAAGGTATAAATTGTTCAATCATCTGTGTTGTCTGCTTAAATACAAGAGTCAATGTTCTCAAAATTTTCCATATCACTTCATTCTCTATCTTTGTTCCTCCACAAGATTTTATACCTGTAATAATTTCTAACATTCTACCAATATAGCTTCTAATAGATTCATCTTCCAACATTCTTATATCTTCAAATGTGCATATGCAATTATGTAATCAAACTCCTTTTGCATGTTCATCACCTTCAAAAGTAGAGTGTAAAGCTTTCCAAATTCCATGAGATTTTTTCAAACATTTTACTTGACTGTACTCATTCTCTAGAAGGGCTATCAAAAGTGCTTCTCTTGCAAGTATGTTACACATGAATAGATATCTCTCATTAGTAGTACATGTTTCAAGATTGTCCTCTTCAATGATAGTCTTATCATTCTTTGTAATCAACCAATAACCTGGTCCTAAACACAGTAGGTGTGTCTTCATATTTTCTTTTCAGCTATCAAAATTTACTCCATCAAACTTAGGGCTTTCTTTCCTAAAATTTTCCATGGATCTCCTTAAGCTGTTAAACTTTTCTTTCAAGGACCTACCGCTCTAATACCAATTGTTAGAAAGTAAAGTCCACCAAGATAACTAAGAGGGGGGGGGGTTGAATTAGTTATCAGATAATTATAAATTTTATCAACTTCAACAACATTAAACCATGTAAGCAATATAATTACCAACCATAGAAAGATATTCATACACAATAACACAATGACACAAGATATGTTGACTAGGGAACCTCTTGATCAAAGAGTAAACCCCGGTGGGAATGATGCCCACAAAAGATGTAGTAATATGAATATCCCTTGTGAAAGGATGGACTCTATTAGGAGTCTTATGAAATACATTCAGTACATATGAATCCCTGTTAGAAGATTTTGAATCCCTGTTAAAAGATTCTAACCTTGTTAAGAGTTATGGAAGATAGAAGGACCCACTACCCAAATAGCTTTAGGGTAAGATCACTGCAAACACTGTCCAAATAATATTTTTATTAATCAATAGAATAATATGTTACCTCTTCTTTGACTCTGCCAAACCACACTCACTGTTACACCAGATCTCAATTTTAGATCTTTGTACCTCGCATGTCTTCCTTCACAAATTCGCTTTCATATTTAGCTCTTTTCTTGACTTCATTCATACATCATCACATCCAACCATATTAAAAAAAGGAAACACATTCCTTCCTTTATACCACACTCAAATAATTACAAATGAGTTGGCATATAATTACAAAATAAAAGATTCCACACGTTACATCAAAATTACACAAAATTGTCAGCTTCCAGCTACAATAATTCTTCACTCATGTGACCTTGAAGTTTGTGCTATCATCTACATCACTATCAATGTGTCTTCATCTTCCCTTTAATTGCACAAAACTAGATTCCATCCTGATTAGGAGATATCATCCGATTTCCACAAACCGCTACTCAGGAACACTACTTGAATATTGCTTCCACCAAAATGATCATAACTTCCATAAATAAATGAATTACTATCTGCACTCTTAACCATAGACATATAACATATCAAAGAGTATATCCTCAACATTGCATAGCTCCAACTACAATATCCCATGTGCACTAATCCAAACTCTATCTACTTCTCTGTAAGTCCCCAGTACATCACTATATTGACATTAATGACAATCATAGTCATGAATGTAACAACAACTACTATAGAATGGCTGCCAAACATTTAGCATTCATTCCTAATAGATACATGTTAGATCATTTTGGGTACTATCATATTGACAAGTTTCATGACCTACAACAAAGAGGTCTTTCTGTGGCATAGTACAAGAGCAAGTTTCTTGAGCTCCTTCCCTATGTGGACTATATGAAGGACAAGAAACTTCAAGTCAACCACTTTATTAAGGGGTTGAACCATGCTATTTATGACAGGGTGTCGATGGTTCCTCCTGAAGATTTTCATTATACCATTGAGAGGGCCATGATTATAGATGAGATCTATAATAGCTCTCACAATTCTTAGGATAGGTCACAGAATTGCAATCCCACACCGTAGTCTTCTAGTTTCCATAGATCCCACTGGAAGGGAAATAAAAAGCACTCATTAGGATCATTCAAAGAACCTCAATAGTAGTAGTAGTAGTCTCAATAGAGTCAAAGACAGAGGCCTCCATAGGGATAGCAAGGCTCTAAGCCCAAGTAGTGGCATTCATAGGGTCCTCGATAGGATTAGAGATCTCAGTCACAATATGCCCCACCAACTAGGACTCAACAGTCTTCTAGAGGTGGATTTAGTGGATCTAGTATGATAGGTGGACAAAAATAGTGTAGGCCTCAAGGGATTCAAATTTAGGCTAGAGGCCCATGTTACACTTGTGGTGATATGGGGCACATTGTTAGAGATTTCTCTTCAGGTTGTCCAGTAGGTAGTCAGAGGGTGGAAGCTTCAAAGCCTACAGTGGGTGACATGGGCAGATCTCACTGAGTGCTTGCAGTGGTTGATAATTTTCATGCCAAGAATTAGGCCATGGTTATTGAGATTGTAGGTAGGATTGGAGGTAGTAGCATTTCTATTTTGTTTGATTCAGGAGCTACTGATTCTTTCATTACTCCTTTTGTAGTGGAGCATTGTGGGCTAGTGCAAGCTAGGAAGGATGTGAGTTAGGAAGTCGAGTTATCCTTAGGTGCTAGGGTGTCAATTAGTTCCTTGGTGAGAGGATGTCAAATGTAGATTGGGGACATGACCACCACATCTAACCTACGTATCACACCACTTGGGTCCTATGATGTTTTTGGTATGGATTGGCTTTATTCCCGCAATGCCAAGATGGATTGTAGGTAGAAGAGAGTATAATGTGTGGATGATTTTGGCACATCCTCGGCAATATCAGGAGTTCAGAGACCTATATATCTCCATGTGATATCCTCTATGCAGCTTAAGTAGTGCATGTGAAAGGGTTGTCATCTATTTTCCACCACCATCAGTGATCGTGAGGAGGAGGTTGAGAAGGAGACTTCCCTTAATGACCATCCTATATTGTAGGAGTTTTCAAATGTTTTTCCTTTAGAGCTACCTAGTATGCCACCACCTAGAGTAGTGGATTTCTATATTGACCTAGTTCTTGGAGTGGAGCCTGTATCTTGAGCACCTTACAGGATGACTACCCATGAGCTTAATGAGCTCAAGATCTAGTTGGAGGAGCTCTTAGAGAAATGGAATATTCATCCTAGTGTATTTACATGGGGTGCACCTATCATCTTCATTAAGAAGAAGGATGGATCTCTTAGGTTGTGTATGGATTACCAATAGTTTAATAAGGTGACCATCAAGAATCGATATCCAGTTCCTAGGATAGATGATTTGTTCGATCAAATTTAGGGTGCATGTGTGTTCTCTAAGATTGACTTGAAGTTAGGATACCATCAGTTGAGGATTATGGAGAGTTATATCCACAAGATTGTATTTTGTACACACTATGTCTATTATGAGTTCACCGTGGTTCCTTTTGGACTCACAAATGCTCTAGTTGTGTTTATAAATCTCATGAATGGATTATTTTTCTCTTTCTTATATAAATTTGTGGTAGTATTTTTGGATGATATTTTGATCTACTCTCAAGATGAGCATGAGCATGAGGAGCATTTGAGATAGGTTTTATAGTGCTTGAGGGATAATTAGTTGTTTGGTAGCTTGTCAAAATGTGCCTTCTTTAGATAAGAGGTTCATTAACTTGGTCATGTGATATTAGGAGATGGGATTTTTGTTGACCCATCTAAGATTAGAGCAATTATGGATTAGCCAACACCTACCAGTGTGACCAAGGTTAGGAGCTTCATGGGTCTTGAAGGCTATTATAGAAATTTTGTTGAGGGATTCTCTAGAGTGGCTCATCCTATCACTTCCCTTTAGAAAAAGGGGAAGAAGTTTGAGTAGATAGAGAAGTGTGAGAGATATTGTAAGGAGCTCAAGAGAGCACTCACTACCGCACCTATCCTTGTAGTGCTAAATCCTTCAATGGAGTTTGTGGTTTTCACAGATGCATCCTTGGATGGTATAGGAGGATTCCTTATGTAGGGTGGTCGAGCTATTGCCTATTAGTCTAGGAAACTCAAGACTCACAAGCTTAACTACCCTATTGATGACCTTGAACTTTCAGGAGTGGTGCATACTTTGGTGAGATGGTGACATTTTATTTTGGGTCATAGATTCGAGCTTCATTCAGATCATCAGATTTTGCATTACATATTCACTCAGTCGAATCTTAATGCTAGGCAAAGGAGGTGGATGGAGTTCCTTTGTGAGTATGATTTTTATGTTCATTACATCAAGGATAAGGAGACATGGTTGTAGATTCCTTGAGTAGGATATTTTATGAGCTTTCATATATGTCTTCTAATACATATTTGAGAGGACATATTTTGTAGCACTTTCCTGAGGATGGATTATACTCTGAGGTTTGCAAGATGGTTTAGTCATAGAGACCCCTTGAGGGGAAGTTCTTAGATTATACCATAGAGTCTGATGGTCTTCTCCATCATAGAGGATGTATTTATGTACCCTCTTCTAGTGGTTTGAGTGACTTCATTGTCCTTGGGGTTCATAGAGCTCCTTATGCAGTGAACCCCAGAGTTAAGAAGTTACATGTAGATTTGAGGCATCTCTTCCATTTGTAGGGTATGAGATTGCACATTGTAGAGATTGTGGCTCAATGCTTGGAGTGTCAAAGATTTAAGGTGGAGCACTACCATCCAAGTGGGATTCTTCAACCGCATGAGGTTCATGTGGAAGTGGGACATTATATCCATGGACTTTATTGTTGGTCTTCCTATGTCATCTTGTCACTGTGATTCTATTATGATGATAGTGGATAGGTTGACTAAGGTAGCCCACTTCTAACATGTTCCTACTACTTTCATAGCACCTAGAGTGGCATAGGTATTATTGTGAGATAATTTTAGACTCCATGGCATTCCTCATAAGATTATATCTAATAGAGATTCTATTTTCACATCATCCTTTTGGAGAGAGTTGTAGTCAACATTGGGTACCAAGCTCAATTTTAGCACATCTTATCACCCTAAGATAGATGGTTAGAATGAGAGGGTTAATCAGGTGTTAGAGGATATGCTTCATATGTATGTGATGGATCACTAGACCAGATGGGAGGAGTACTTGCACTTGGTGGATTTTTCCTATAATAATGGCCATCATTCATATTCAGGGATGCCACCTTATTAGGCCTTGTATGGTAGACCTTGCAGGACACCTTTGAGTTGGGATAGGAATGAGGATGGAGTAGCTATGGGGCCACAATTGGTCAGAGAGATGGAATAGTAGGTAGACTTGATCAGGCAACATCTTAGAGAGGCTAAGGATAGACAAAAAGTATGATGATGCAAAGAGGACTAATCATGTCTATATGGTTGGTGACAGAGTCTTCTTGAGAGTGAGACTACATAAGAGCCCAATCTTCTTTGTAAAGGGTTCTAAGCTCGCGCCTTGTTTTGTTGGACCTTTTGAGATCTTAGAGAGGATAGGCCCAGTTGCATATCGACTAGCTCTACCACCTAGCATATCTTGTATCCACAGTGTATTTCATGTTTCTATTTTGAGGAAGTATATCTATGACAAGTCTCACATTATTGATTGGGATGCTTTACAGGTGGAGTTGGACGGGTAGCTAGTGCTAGAGCCCATATGTATTTTATCTTGCAGGATGCTAGCCTTTGAGGCTAAGAGTTGGACCAGGTTAGGGTGCAATGGGATTTCTATGATGAGGTTACAACATCATGGGAGGATGCAACATAGATGAGAGCATAGTATCCACATATTTTGATGAACTCCAGGAGGAAGTTCATGCCTAGGGGGGAAGGATGTGAGGCCTCACCCCATGTCATCATTTCATAGTAGTTTATTTTCACCTCATGACTCATGTTTACACTTTATTTTATTATGTTGGACTATTTGGATAGAGACATTATATTTTGATACTATGAGATGACCTATGATTATGTGATGATGATTTAGGAATTTACTTTCATGCTTGATTATTAGGTCATGATTGTAGTATTTGATGAATCTTTGAATAGAATATAATGCTTTAATTTTACATATATGTCATGAAAGCTTATGAGAAATAATTGTGGTCAATATGTTAGATTAATTAATATATATCATTGTATCCTTGATTTGGTATGTTTTGAATATAGGAAATGCAATGTTGAAAATTATGTGATTTATCATATGATGCAGTTGGAATTTTTATGATGTGAAAGTATATGATTATTGAGATGTGTGTGTGTGTGTGTGTGTATATATGTATATCTATATGTATATCTATATGTATATGTATATGTATATGTATATACATATATATATACATATATATATATATACATATATATATATATATATCTATGTATACATATATACATATATATATATATCTATGTATATATACATATATACATATACATATATACATATATATCTATGTATATATACATATATACATATATATATATATATATATACATATATAGATATATATATATATATATATACATATATATATACATACATATATATATATATATACAATACATACATATATATAATATATACATAT